>JAQBSW010002844.1:0-77500 GCA_029291075.1 Eudiplozoon nipponicum
AGTCCTCTCTTCAGGGTTGACACCATGCTCACAGAAAAAAACAGCTTAGAATAAACATGATATCCTCATTCAGGACAGATAAAGTCATATTTAATTTACTTACTAAAGTATTATTTTTTCTGCCTCAATATACACGAAAATACGCACATCACCTGCATACACAAAACAACCTAATTTAAAGTGACAGTTATGGAATGAGTATAAGCAAGCCATGTGAATTTGCATACACGCCTATCCGTGATGTACTTACTTACTTTACTTTACTGCGGCTGACTCCTTTTGGAGGATAAGCCGGCTCCATGACATTTCATGGAGTTTCTTGGGAATTTGGTACAAGTGGTGTCCCCTCACCACTCGGCTTTTTGATCGAGGACGCACCTCTAGCCTTTGCACATCCAAGCGCAGTCTGCAAGGCAGCAGTAAGTTGCATGGTTGCCGGTGGCTGTTGAGAGCTCATTCGCCATTCGGAAGTACGGGGTACTGTCCAGGAGTCCATGTAATCCTGTGGCTGTTGAACCCTTTTGTGGCGGGGAACACACGCCGGTCATGGTGCCGTCGGCTCATGGTATTTTATAGGAGATCCGATTGCCGGTCGGAAATCCACCACGCCCTGGTGACACCACCGCCATAGCCCCGTTAGCCCATGTACGATCGGCCATCGAGACATGGTTGACACCGTGATGTCTCAATTTTTCAAAGGTTACTTTTCCGACGCCTGGAAGGATCAACAAAATTTTCACTTTAATTATGGTGCAATAATCCGCAATTCTCAGCGTTGCGCAAGGAAGGTCATCATTCAATTTAGAACAAAATTATGCACGGTCTGTAAATAATCTCTAGGATACCCAAACCTATTGGGTAATTGAGGCAGCTAGCCTAAACTCTCCTCATTGACTCGCCTACTGTGAGAAATTAGAACACTGCTAAAGTACCACCGGGATAGCCAAACAAGTCATAAAGGCGCACAGGCGTACCACCATCTCAAAAGTCCAGTTTCTGGTGATTTGTGCATTAATGTAGGCACGTGTGCGTTTGCGTATGTTTGTTTAATAAATTCCACGTTTTTTTCTGTCTCAGGTAATCATGCCGTATATCGTCTGGCTGCAACATCTGCCTTGGACAGAGACGAGTGGATGCGTGTCATTCGCGAGACGATTGTTGAGCGTGCAGCTCGCCTACAATTGCAACACGGAGTTTCGTACAATCAGACAGACTCGAGGGCGTCAACGTCAGGCGGCCACAGCCTGGCGCCTGGTGTCGGTAGTGCTTCATCCAGTAGTCAGACCGGCACTGTCAATTCAAGCTCCCGTTGTATGAATGGTATTAGTGGGGTTGGTCTGGGAACCAGCTCCAATGGTGTCGGCGTCAGTGCCTCGCCTGATGTGCGCAGCAGTGGAACTTCAAAGAAGAAGTAGCACTAACTGTAACCTGAAATCGAGATCAATTGACGTTCAATAAATGTTGGCCAATTGGACAGACCCTAACTGTACGATTTTACAGTTAAAGCAGGTCCACTTTTAGGCTTTTATTAGTTGCATTTGCTGAATAATAAGTGATGAAAGAATATTTACGTTGTCGTTACCTTAGAATGTGCATTCTTTCCGCCTAACTCTCGCGCTATTCAACCACCAGTTGCACATTGTCTGTGTATTTGGACTATTCTGTCTAACATTGCGTTATTTCTGGTTGATATTTGCGTGATTGTCTTCCAAAGGTTGTTGGTGTCGACGTTTTAAGAATAGAAAGCCGACTTATTGGTTGTTGCGGGCAACAATGGTGGTGGGGCACTTTGAGCTCAAGGTCGACGCTTCTCACAGTTCAGATGTATTTACCATTTAACGTTTCTGCATAGGCTGGAACGGATGAATAAATAAGCTGCGACAGGAAAATGTCACCTCGATTAATGAAGCAGTTTGAATTTGAGTTGAGTTCAACGCCGGATTCAAAAGTTTTCACTCTTTTTTTTGTCGGATTATGGAAGGCTATAGCTCTCCGTTTTGTCATCAGTATTTACAAGCATAATTTTTTTTCAATTAGAAACATTTTCCTTACAAATACTGATATATATATATATATATATATATATATATATATATATATATATATCAGAATGATTATACGATTGAATTACATAGTTACTGTATATATAACCTGAAGATTATTACAAAAGTAAACAAAATTATTCATCTAGACTGTGGTTGATTGATCGGCAGTGTTCGATTGAACCTACTGCCATTTTCTGTAAAATTAGTCAGTTCATCTCCAACACCACTACACCCGCGCATTGCATGCAAGTCGAGGCTTTGCACCACCTCTATTTGACTGGCTTTTGCCGCGTCGACACTCGTAAGTGCCTCCTTGATCACAAGTCATCTACTAGCCCTGATTGGCAGTGCATAATTTGACTTTTGTCAAGAATATTTGGTAGGACGGCAAACTGGCATGCAATTTCCGGTCACGTGACGTATAGTAAGGGCTGCTGGGCTCGTGTTCGCGGTTCCTCCCCGCAGCAGTCTTGGTGACAAAGAATTTGGTGTCCACTATAAAGTAATCAATGGTATAAAAGATTGATTGTACATGAATTGACATGCAATTGTTTTATTTTTCATATATATATATATATATATATATATATATATATATATATATATATATATATATATATATATAGTTTAAATGGCAAATTCTTATCTTCTTTTTTTTAATTTTTTGTCGTGTGTTTAATTGCATATTGCTTTGAACGCAGTTTTATTTTCTAACTGTTTCCTTTGTAATACTTTCTTTATTGCCTGCATAATCATTTTTTAAATGTGATTTGTCAAGTATCCTTGATTAATTTTATTTATGCGACGACTATGGCTAGTCTAAACGTAGAAAATAATATTAATTCCGCCTTGCCCTTGTTGAATCTCTTACTAGATTTTGTCACTAGAGGAAAGTCAAATCAGATCTATTGCCGCTTATTTTTTATAGTACTTTAAATTTTGTTATTAACAGTTTATATATATATATATATATATATATATATATATATATATATATATACGTGTGTATTGTCATACACGCATAGCCATTTATTTATGCATTTTGTGTTTTAGTTTTACAGTTCTCTTCTTTTCGTCCCTTCATTTCGTGTCAATCTCAGTGCTAATGAGACAAGTCGTGATGATCGGGTTGGGTTGGTTTGTCGATTTGTGGTCTGTGCTCAGTGCAAGAGTTGGCGGTTTCCCATTAAGATCATTCGTCGAAGTAGTCAATAGATAGTATGGCCTATTGGTATGTTATTTTAACATAAGTTTATCAGTGATTTCAGTATCTCATTATTAAATGATGCTTGGGGACTAAACATTAATAGGCCATACTATTTGATCTATTCTAAAACGGATTACAGTTCAGTTCTGTAGAAAATACCACTTCTTATTACGTAATCCTTTTATGCGATCAGTAACTAGTCATTTCATATTGGACAAAAATGTAATACTGCAATCAAAATGAACTAAAGGCGTATTACCATGTACACCTGTGATTTTTGCTTACTTTGAACCCATCTGACGGAGACGATGCTATAACCCAAGCCTCCTTTATAATTGTTTAACATTATTCGGCTATCTATAGCGTGTCTCGGGCGAATGATGAATCGGCCTTGAGCACAAAATGCCGTGCTAATGAGATTGCTGCGTTTGTTCATATCCTTTATGTCCTATTTGAATAAATTTTTTTGTTAGGCACTGAATGCTCAATATATAATTGTGCTTATGTTTGTCATTCGCAACTAAGCATTTATGAATGTACTATATATAGTTAGTCGTGAACGTCGTGTTGTTGACTTTTATGAGAATAGAATTTACGTTCGCCATTGAAAATAGTTTTACTTACCGTTTGTGCAATAAATTTAGGAAATCCTAAATAGACAATGCATAATCTACGGGAATATACCATAGGCGTGTCTTCAAACTGTAAATAATGGTCCTTGATTATTCTCATATTTCCATCTGAAATCTGGTTGTAGATTATCCAAAATATTTATTATAGATATATGAATACAGTCATGTAACCGTGAAATTTATGGTTATAGTTGGGGCTTTAAATAAACACTATGTTTCTTATTCCTTTTCTAAATTTGTTCGCATATATATATGTATATATATATATATATATATATATATGTATATATATATATGTATATATATATACATATTGATATATATATATATATATATATATATATATATATATATATATATATATAATATTAAAATAATTAATTCGGTCCATCTAACAGATCATGGTATTGTGCCAATTTTCTATCTATTTTTTATATAGTAGCCGCATATGCTACAATTCCGAGTCATTTGACTCGTACCCTATGTTACGGGACGTCCTCAGTGAGGACAATTTTAAGTTCCATGTCAACAACAGTAATTTGCATAGTTGATTTGATCTAAATAGTGCAGACTCTGGCTTAATAGATTTAACTTAATAAAGATTACATTTAAATACGTCGACTTGACTAAGAGCACGTGCATTATAGCTAATTTTCTCCTTGACTGTTTTTCACTGTCGTCGTCTCTTCACGTACATTTGATTTGTTTCTGATGTCTTGGTAGCACGCCCCTTGATCGGCCTGGCATTGATATTTGAGCTTTTCTGCTTTTTTTAGGTGTTTTTTCTCTACCTCGTGTTGAATTCATAGTCATTTCTTCGTGTACCGCCATTGACTCTCAACTTTTCGATCTGAAAACTGTTGGGTTGGTGACCGTCCGATGCTGCCACGACCTAGTCATCTACAAGTTGGCATTTAAGCTGAACATCAACTCTTCTTTATTCTGACGTTTTTTTTTATACATTAATGTGCTTTGTCGCACAGCTTTTACGATTTCTTTTTTGAAATGGTTTCATTTATATATTTTTGGTTATAGTGCACTCGTCTTCATTCATTGTTTCAAACTGGCATTTGTGGCCAGGTTGAGACAACAATCAGTACTTAAAGTAGACTGTGTGCATGTAATATGTAATAATCGGAGCCGTTGTATCACCGTTTGTGTTTTTTTATGAAAAACCTTTTGAATGCGGGAATTCAATTTGCGAGCACCAGTGATGACTTATTCCATAGTGACTCGGTGGTCCTGTCATAATGTCCAGAATGCATAATCCTCGTTGACCCTCTTGTGGATTTCTTTCTTCCTTTCGCCTGGATTATTTGAAGTCATTAACAAGTGCAAATAATGTATTCTATGTTTAAATTTATAGACATATTGCTATTAAACCATTTTCCATTCATCCAGAGTAACTAATGTAGAGTAGATTATTATTTTTTATGAAA
Source organism: Eudiplozoon nipponicum (assembly GCA_029291075.1). Taxonomy (NCBI): domain Eukaryota; kingdom Metazoa; phylum Platyhelminthes; class Monogenea; order Mazocraeidea; family Diplozoidae; genus Eudiplozoon; species Eudiplozoon nipponicum. The sequence continues at coordinate 5,324 of JAQBSW010002844.1, forward strand.
ACATTCCCTGTCAATCAGTGTGGTGAATTTTTTTCTTATGTTGCATTTTGTGAGTGGTTAGTGTCGCTAAGTAATTTACTAGTTCTGACTCTATATATATATATATATATATATATATATATATATATATATATATTACTGCTGTTAGCAGAATACTGAACGAATAACCGGAAAACAAACAACATCTGCAGACGTACGGAGTTGCTCACTCTCTCCAGAAATCGAACCAGTCAAACATATGACTGACTATATGATGCAGCCGCGAAAAGCGCGAATTGACAAAGCAATGAGCTAATACTTTTTTTGCCCCGTTCATAATCAGCGTAATTGGAACTCAGGCTTTGGTATACTTGCAATTCATCACGTCCACAATGCTTACTTTATCTTCGGTCAGTGCCAAATCATTTGCACCTTTTATAAATCTGTTAGCAGCTTGATGATAACGTGAATAATCTGCAGTGTGCACGTGGTTCAGTCGTCGGGCCATAGAATTTCGGCCTACTTTGAATCAACAGAGTGACGCTGGCGTTCTTTTATTAACGCATTTTATATTGAGTAACCAGAATTTGGGTCTCTCCTCCAGCCTGTGAATGCCTCCATACTTATATTGTACTGGAAAACTGGACATTATCGTGAAGTTTTGCGTACACAGTACTGCCAATGATCAATCCATTAATTGTTATGTTATTTTTTTAATCAAATCAGTTTACCCGGATGAATTGGGTCTTAGTCTAACCCATTTCTCGCCGTTGCTCTTTTTGCGAAATAATGGTCTATCCCCGGCATGTTGGCTTGGCATTTGTCATCCAGTGATGGTTCCTGGCAACATATATTTCAACTACGAGAATAGCACTGCTACTGTAGAGTTTGCACTAACTTTTGTCTACGCGGGACACCATTGCCACAACCACCGTTCCACCGACTGTTGAATCATGTGTCATCCACTGAGAAGCAGAATTGTGCAGGATCAAAGGTATCTGGCATTCCTGGGGATGGGCCTGCGGAAAAATTAGTCATCGCGAGTACGTTTTACCGCCATTTCTCCAGAATTAATTGAGTAAATCACCTCAATTGACTTAAGGAAGCCTCGTTCTGCATTAAGAATCTTCCAATACGATCTCATTTGTCGAATCTAAGAATGATGGACAAGCTGTTCAAAGACTGCGTATTCAAGCATCCCGCTGCTGGAGGAAAGGCTCAAATTTTGACTAGATAGTATAGTATGTCAGCGACACTTGATCCTTCGTATGGCCGGACATACTGGAGCTCCGCAATTGGTTTCTTCCATATGTTAAGAGCCAAATAAAGTTGCCATTTTGTAGACTAAATTGTGTAGAACCGAAAAAGCTTACCTCCGTGAAGTAACGATTATTATAGCTAACGGGATTCTTTGTAACTCTTTATCAACTTTTTTCGAGATTATTGATAATATTAAGGTTTTTTATCATACATGATTTAAGATATTCTCCGTTTATAACTCATTCTGTCGGTTTGTCTATCTCTCCTACGCACTACGTCATTATTTTCGTCTTGTTGCATGGGGTATGATCAGTTATACTGCGCTCAACGTGATTTCTTACATACATAAACGGTTAGTTAATTTCTGTCGCGTATTTTATTCTTTTATTAATAGTACCATGTAACATGATAGATCTACGTTTATATATGTATATATATATATATATATATATGTATATATATATATATATATATATATATTAACTGGAATATCACAAATTTGTTTAATTCTTTTGTTTCCTTCTGATGAGTATTAAACTTCGCACAAAAAAGTTTTAGTCCAATATTTGTTTTAGAGTGAGCTTACACTTACCTGTATTTTTTTAACCTTTGATTGCACGATAGTTTACTAGAGTTGCTTCCGGTTTTTCTCAGTGTGCATATGAGCACATGTCTTAGACTGTTTTCTTTGCTCACATCGTCAGTCTGTTCTCTGTATTTTGGCCTTGTATCTTGCCTTGGTACAATGAATTTCCAGGTGACTAAACAGTGAACTCCCATTTTCATTCCACTAGGTTAACAGCTGCCGTTAGGTTGTCCGGAAAAATTATATTTAGCGGAATTCGTGTTCGACGACTATGATTGTGTTATTGTACGATTCTGCTACAATTGGTATTTGTAACGTCTTTATCTTAAGAATGATACGTCATTTGGTCCAGCTCACATTTTTAATGTATACACAGTTAACACTTTTTGACTCGATTTTGAGTGTTTGCTTTAAACAAAGTTTTTATACTTATCTATTTTGAATTAAATATATATATATATATATATATATATATATATATTATATCTATTATGAACTGCTCGTTTCCTTGGAAATCATATTTGACTTATTACAAGACTGAGGCGCAACCTCGAACGGAATATTTAGTGGTATTGGGTCAACGCTTGCACGCAACTAGAAAAAATACGTGCTTTTGTCGTTGCTTCATGCTTGTATTTCCGTTGGATATATATATATATATATATATATATATATATATATATATATATATAATCGAAATAATTTACAAAATCATTCCTTTAGGCTACATTTTTTATTAAGCACTTAGTCACTTTAAAGGTCCAGTATGATGTACGATGAGATAACTGATCGGGCCGGCAGCAATATCATGGAGTTTTCCGGTACTTGGCGGATATAGTTCGTTCTTGTCACCTAATTTTTTTTTCTGTATTCGATTATGCTGGGCGATGTGACCATTTACTCTGCTGAAATGCACTATCTTATACCGGCGATGCTGTCTCCTTTGTACTGAAGAAGAATTCTTTCCTTTATTTATATCCGATTAGTTTATTGAAGAAACTCTGTTGTCCATTAGATTTAGCCGCAGACTCCACTGAAACAGTCTGTGAATGATAGTTTCTTTTTCTATCCTTTCGTATGGCCTCTTTACATAAATATCTCGCACAAAGAATTGGTTACGTAATTTTGGTAGTAGATTTTTTATAGTTTTGGTCACTGATCAGAGCTTCATGCTGATGTAGTAGTGAAGTTAGACGGCAGTGGTTGTCTTGTTTAATTGTAATCATATTCTAACTGTTAAATAAGCTTAGTACAGAGCTAAAGGATGTGTGTAACAGCATTGTGCATAGGTGAATAGAGCATTTAAATTTGAATAGCATGGCCCGATTGTAAAGCAGTCTCCAGGAAGCATATAATGTTATATCAAAATTAGACGGACTGTATCGACAGCTGAAGGAAATAATCCTATCTAATAGATGATTAGATACTATAAGTACCAGTGAGATGAAGGATAATGGAGCAATTTATGGTGATTCAACATGTGTTGCACCCAACTCAGACCTTCCTGGGCCTGGATACAATTTATTATTTGTTATTATTATTATTATTATTATTATTATTATTATTATTATTATTAATTCCATTGATGTCTTTCGTTTTGCCTGGCTATTTATCGATCGAAGTGGACGTCATGCTCTGATTTCGCAGTAAATTTGGCCAATTCGTCTGGTAATGGAGGATAGACCTACCCGACATCTTAATTTCAATACCATCCAATCGTGTTAAGCTTTTTCTATGTCACCCATGTTTAGCCTTGTATAAACGCCTCATAGGGTTTCGCTCATTCAATTTCAGGGCTGCGCGCTCTGGATAACAACTCGTGATGTGCTTGGTAGTTTGGTTTTCTACATGCAGCATTGATTGTTTTTGTACAGGCGTGTTGATTCGCGGCGTTGCAGTGAAACGGATATACTTCCAGCACAGGTAATATCGAATAAAACATGTTTTTATCATTCGATAACTCTTTTTTGCTACATTGGCCTACTGGAAGATATGTCCATATTCTATTCAATGATGTGTGTTTGTGATTTTAGTTATTCACACCGTGTAGAAGCCCAGAATAATTGCCATTTTTAGACTAAATTGTGCAGAACCGAAATAGCTTACCTCTGTGAAGTAACGATTATTATAGATAACGAAACTTTTTTGTAACTCGTTATCAACTTTTTTTTAGAGATTATTGATAATATTAAGTTTTTTATCATACATGATTTAAAATATTCTCCGTTTTTAACTCATTCTCTCGGTTTGTCTATCTCTCCTACGCACTACGTCATTATTTTGGTCTTCTTGCATGGGGTATGATCTGTTATACTGCGCTCAACGTGATTTCTTTCAGACATAAACCGTTAGTTACTAAATTAAATTCAGTCACATATTGTGTTGTTTTATTACTAATTCCATGTAACATGGTAGATGTACGTTTATATATATATATATATATATATATATATATATATATATATATAAGCGCTTAAATTTGCCATATTGTTATCTTCGTTTTGTGAGAAACAGGCTCATGTTGTAATAAGCCAATATATCAGCAAAAATATTGGTTTACGGCATTATAAACTGGATAGCAACTCCATGGCTTTATCGATTTTTTTGAGATCTTCTAGCGCTACCGATGTTAATCGCCTACTTTGATCTGTATTGACTTACGATGCTTCAGGCGTTTTTGATTTTTTCTTGTTTATAAAATTGAACATTTATCGTGACTAGATTTAATATTTTTTTTATTTTTCTAATCAATTTAAAATTGGCTAATTAGAAATTACACTCCAGCGTGATATGAATTAGTTTCTTCATATCTTTTGTACATATATAAATCATAGGCTCCTTCATTTGGAACTTGTTCTGCTTTTAAAAATGAAAATTGAATCTCGTCGAGGATTCAGATTGCACCTGTAATTCAATACATTATATTTTTTTTATTCGTTACAGTGCCTCAAATAAAACATTGGGAAAATTATGTAACGTTTGAGATCATTTGGTGGGAACAAACAGAAACATTTTTTTACGGTGCAACTAGTGAATTGTTTTTTTATCAGGCTACTAATATTTACACAAATAACAATTTGCCTTTAACTTTTCTTTGTTAGAACACATATTGAACAGGTTAAATACACTTCTATATTCTATAAATCATTGTGTTAATGTACTATTCTACTCGTGTGTTATAAAGTACCCAGTTAATTTGTATATCGAGTATACGTAACAGTATTTCCGCATTCCTTGCCTTACTAACCAGTTACTTTTTACAATTGTTTTCTGATAATCATTACCTATGAAGTTTCAACTGACACCAAGCTCAACTAAATTAGCATTTTCTGCCACAAGTCCAAACTGGAATAATGTTGTTTCTTGTTTCAAGAGTGCACAAACGCGCGATTCATGTCTTGTTTTATTTAGCATAAAGTTAAATTGGAAAATTGGTGCTATATTGATATTTTAAATTTGTCTTGTCTGGCACACTTTTAGATTTGTTACTTGACTTCATCTTTTTCAGTGTTTGTCATTAGATGCGTTATCCGAGAAATGATGAAATCGAAATTATTGTGGCAATAAAATTCAGTTCTAATTCATTGCATAAATATTCATGTTAGAGTTCACTTTGAAATGCAAAAATAAAATTTTACCATTCGAAAGTATTTTATAGAATGTGTTAAGTTAATATTTCGAATATTCTCATATAATATCATAGTTAATGACCGTGTGTTTAAGCTGGTTTTCATACAAGGTGGAAAAAGTTCTAATAAAGAGGAAGAATTTTTCTAAAAACAATCTCATTTATTGTAAAAATATCAGTGAATGTGTATTTTTGCAATTGATTTACCGGAGAAGAAATGTTAACTCTAGTCGAGTGTGTTAAAGGTGCGTTCCTGGTGACGACACAATCATCTGGAGCTGATTCTGACAACACAAGTCATGATATAAACACCTGACCCATTAATTACTTACATATGCCCATGGTTCGAGTCCTGTCCGCGGCAAATTCTGGCCAGTACATGATGAGTTCCCAATAGGGACGAAACCGGTCTACTGGATGAATTGCCTTTTCTACACTATTCAATTCTTAGTTTATACTGACATATGTAAGTAATAAATGGGTCAGGTGTTTATATCAAGACCGCAACCTTTATTATAATAATTGTTATCACCGCCCGCGCAACCAATGTTCGTCTAACACAAGTCATGGTCGAAACGCGTTAGTGCGTTGCGGCTGGCGGTAGTTTTTTGTTATGTTGTTCGACGACTGGTTAAATACAATGGGATTGGTGTTTACTTCAAGCTCGCAAACTTGATTTAAAGAATTGTTTCCACCACCCGCGCGATCAATTATTGTTTAAAGTCACGTGTTTGTTAGCAGAATGAGACTACGCTCGATGAAACCCCGATGCTGGTTGCTACAAGCAGCAGCTGCTCATTATCCTTGGATGACAAACCAGTTGGTTTGTAGACGGGTGAATGTAAATATGCATCGCCTTGTAAGCACGTGCGTAAATGAAATGGGTTTCAAGTGAAAACATCGCTCTAATGAAGGCACAAAATCGTACCTTTAGGCTACACTTTTGGTTAGGCACTTACCCACTCAAATGTCCAGCATGATGACCGGTTAGAAAGTCGGTCGCGCCGACAGTAATATCGTGAGATGTAACCATTTGCTCTGCTGGAGTGAACTATCTCCATGTAAGAAACAAAGAAGTCCATCGGCGATGGTACTTCCAAAAAGCCGTGAAGAATTGAACCTGACAAGTGTAATGAAGAGGCCTTGTTGCTTATTATATTTAGCCGCTGCTTCTGCTAAAACTGTCTTTGAATGATAGTTTGTTTTTCTATCCTTTTGTATGTCCTCTTTTCATAGATATTTAGCCATAGAATTGGCAACGTATTTTTGGTAGTGGATTTCTTTATAATAATGATACTGATTAGAATTGCACAGGACTAGTAAACACGTTGTGGGATTTTCGTTGTATAAACTAATTATCGCATAGCGTGGATAAGCAGTAAATCACCCAGTAGGTCGGTTTTGGCCATGTTCGGAACTCAGCACGCACGCTGTCCAGACAGCGGACAGCGCAACAGATTCCGAAGCGGACGTGCCCAGGTTCGAGCCCTGTCCGCGGCAGTGTGTGTGTTGAGTTCTCCATAAGCCCGAAACCAGTCTACTGGATGAATTGCCTTTTCTACACCATTTGATGCTTAGTTTATACTGAAAAATATATGTAAATTAGAGGTGAGATGTTTATGTAAATATCTCAACATCGATTAAAGTAATTTTGTCGGTGCCCGCGCGTGCAACCATTTTCGTTTAATTACATTCAGTCGCCACGCTACCTGGGTAAGCAGTATTGAATTGACGATTTATATAATCAAACAATGGCTGGTCGCACGAATAAATTTAGGCCGTCAATTTTAAGGTAAGGTGACATCGAGAATACAGCTTTATTGAAATTTACAGTTTATTGCTTCACAAACACGGCATAACCTCGTTGTTAACTCGGCTATTATGTGAAAAGAGAAATAAGTGAATTCAAATAAAAAAACTTCAATGAGATCTGCTCTGAGCTCAACTCGATGCCATATCAGTTTTTTTTCAACTAAGAACTGATACGCATGTGGGCTTTTTCATGATAGTGGAACGAATCTTGTAGGAAATGTATAACAGATGCAATTTGTTGCGCAGAATTAATATATGAGGTGTCGCGCACCTCTTAACAAGTTAGTCAAAATATGACCAGAACGATGAAACAAAGACAGCATGAACGGAAAGTATAATCTCGTACACGTTCGTTTCTTTCGTACTGGCGACTTATCAGTAGGAGCCGGTATTACGCCCTATACCCTCCATATATTTTGGTGAGGAATGTGGGAAAATAGGACGGCACAATATCCTTTATGAATATTCAAACCTGCAGTGGTGAAGGTAACTTCAAATAAAGTCTCCAACAATACAACTTCAAATACAACTCACTATATATAATACATATACCGAGTCTGTAAAGGGTACCAACACTATGGCTATTGTGTCAGTACTCGATATCAACATTATGGTGCCTGAAAAATTACATCGTACTAACGGTAATGGTTACCGAGTCGGAGCATGGTACCAACACGATGGATTTTTAATGTATGCTAAAGCTCACCAAATTAGAGAATCACATCTATGTTCGAACACCTGGTACTCCAGAAAATCCATAAACTCTGGTCTTGATCAATATCAGTTATCACATTTCGTGGTAATCATGACATCATTCAATTAAATATATATATATATATATATATATATATATATATATATATATATATATATATATATATATATATACTGCTTAAGGTGGAGAGCTAATATATATGTAAGTATGTATTAAGTGTTGCGAACCTAGTAACAAATTAGTTCTGTTGTGACCAGAAGGATAAACCAGCAGCATGAACGGAAAGTATAATCTCATGCACATTCGTTTTGTGCTTACTGGCGTCTCATCAGTAGGAGCCGGTATTACGCCCTTTAACAACTATATATTTGGGTGAGGAATGTGGGATAATAGGACGGTACAATCTCATAGACGAATGTGAAAATCTACAGTAGTGAGGCTAACTTCATATAAAATATTGCACAATACGACTTTAAAGCCAATTCACTATATATAATATATACCAAACCTGTAAAATGTACAAAAACTATGGCTATTGTTTCAGCACCTGATGTAGCTCCTGTCTAGGTCGGGTATATTTTCAACAGATATTCCTCGCATGAGCACACGTATGATGATGAAGCAGTCAGTACAATGATGAAAGCCGCTTTCGAGTCGCAGAAGCTAACACAATATAATAAGTAGCTGTATTTTTGTTTTACTTAATTGATACGCTTTTTGCGAGCAAAATTGCAATATATTTAATTAAAAATAAAGCATGTGTGTGGAGATTAGCAAAATGGCTTACGACGGATAGGAAAACTTAGTAAGAGGATTTACTGCACAAATAATCGCATTGACTGCAGAAATATGGATAGTTAAGTTTCGGCTGGATGACACACTAATAATAAATTCTTAGGGAATCCACATAAACGATTCAAACAATATATGTGATTTTAACAATGGCGACCGCGCCCAAGAAGAATTGGACAGAAACATGCCGGTGTTTTCATCCGTATCGTCAGGCTTTTTCCTGACCGTCATCGGAATTTATGCCAATGCTTGTACCCTTGGTTGTGGAAAGGCAACAGTGACTCGGCGTATGTTCCCCGCCACAAAAGGGGTTCAACAGCTACAGGATTACATGGACTCATGGACAGTACCCCGTACTTCCGAATGGCGAATGAGCTAACAACAGCCACCGGCAACCATGCAACTTACTGCTGCCTTGCAGACTGCGCTTGGATGTGCAAAGGCTAGAGGTGCGTCTCCGATCAAAAAGCCGAGTGGTGAGGGGACACCACTTGTACCAAATTCCCAAAAAACTCCATGAAATGTGGAGCCGGCTTATCCTCCAAAAGGAGTCAGCCGCAGTAAAGTAAAGTAAGTAAGTAAGTAACCGGTGGTTGTCCAAGCTAACTGAGTCTTTGCCCGGGTTGCAACCGCATGAGGCCATCATGTTTATGCTGCTGGATCCTACCAGATATGGCGCAATATCGAGCGCTCAGGGAGGCCTGGAAGAAAGAACTCAGGCTCTTCAAAGTTCGGCCATGATGACCAACAAATTGGCTGCTGCGACTCCACGCATGGGTCCCGTTACAACATCCGGCAGGAGCGACATACCTTACTGGAATTCTTCGCGGCATAATCAGCAAGTCCGGGACAGACGGCGGCAGCCAGTGGCTTGGAAGCAAGGTCAATATATAAAGACACCAGCTTCGACGAATACATCGTCTAAGGGGCAGCAAAACCAGTATAGTGCTCCTAGAGAACGGCCAGTTCAATGGGGAAATAGGGTCCACCATCTCACCAATAATGATAGTCGAGATCATGCCCAAAATATAAATCCTTTGGAGGCTCAGATTTGTAGATCGAGAGAAGACCAGCAGAGCACCCTAAAAAGTGTTCAGAATCAGATGGCCTTCGAAGAAAAAGAAGTATGGGAAACGTTGCCACACGTAAGGATTTTTATTAAAGTTAAATTTTTAGAACTCTTCAACGGACAGCCAGTAATAATGCAATTGGATACTGGAGCTGATGTGTCGGTATTACCAATGACTTGGCCGTTAAACAACGTAAAACCTACGAGAGCAAATTTGTATCAGGCATCGGGCGCGTCGATGGTGGCTGCGGGCGAATGGGACACGAAATTATTAATAAATGAAAATATCTACCATATGTCTTTTGTTGTAGCGAATACTCATTAGAAAACGGGTTAAGACAATAGATTGTTATCATAAACGTATACGCCTAATGTGACCGGAAAGCATAAACTCCATAAATTAAACGAGCATTAGTTGCACGGGCGGTGATAACACCTGACCCATTAATTACTTACATATATCAGTATAAACTAAGAATTGTATAATGTAGAAAAGGCAATTTATCCAGTATAGGGAACTAATCACGTACTGACCACAGTTTGCCGCGGACAGGGCTCGAACCGGGCCACGTTTGTTTCAGAATCTGGTGTCCAAACTACTGACCTACTCTGCCGCACACTACGCAAAACTCGGTTATTCATTTTTAGGTGGAGTTCATATGGCGGCCATTTAGACCCCCAATTTCCAATTATGACAGATTGGAATATATAACTTTGTGGCAATGTAGCTCAGTTGTTAGATTAACGGTTTCCGAAACAGACTTATCCAGTTTCGAGCGCTGTCCGCCGAAAACTCTGGCCAGTTCGTTATGAGATCCCGATAAAGACGAAACCGGTCTACTGGATGAATTTGCTTTTCTACGCTATGCGATACTTAGCTTATACTGACAAATGTATGTGCAAAATGGGACAGGTGTTTTTACCAAGATCGTAACCTTGATTATGGAAAATTTCATGTACCCCAAAGGTGTAGGAGTAGACCAAGTTGTCTGCCCGGATGGTAGAAAGAATTTCAAAGACAATACAACACTATAGTCCAATTTCCTATTTGTAGCGAATGTCCAGGGCCGAGAGTCGACCACTTTAAACTATGGCTAGAATGAAATGAAGGTTACCAACTACCAAAAGTATATGGTGCTCTTCTAGAGAAATTAGCTGCAGCGACTCGGAGAAACACAAGAGCTGAGTGAAGCCGGCGTTCTTGAACAATCGTCATCTGTTTTTCGAGCTCCAATAATTTACGTAACGAAAATGGAAAGATCGCACTGACCAGCGGCTGATTTCCGGCAATTAAACTATGTTACTAATCATGATCCGTATCGTATACCAGTGAGAGTATGTTGAATCCTCCGCCTTATATAAAATGACCTTGAATGATAAATTTAAACCACCATAGCTGATTGTAACAACTTTATTTAAAAAGAATTTTTTCTTTTTATTTTCCAGAACATTCTTTGTTTAAAGACTTGATTTTTAAAATTGTGCGCTATTTTCAGTTTTTGAGTATCGTGCTTCCGGGCTGGTTGAAGATTTTCGTTTGCTGCATTTTAACATTTCTCTCCATAATAAACGATTACAACATTATTCAATAAACATCTTTCAACACTTGTCTTGTGTTCTGATATAATATAACACTGAGGAGGAGCCTTGGAACAGGTAATTTTATTTATTATTGTGGGTCACGTACACATCAAAGCAGATTATTGCTGAAGATATAGCTTTCCAACTCTCACCTTCCTAACGCCTCAAGTAAGTGTCAATTTAAGTATCATAATTCTTGATCATGAATGCCGATATTAAATTAGAAGATGTATTTCATTTAGGGCAGGACCTAATGGATTTAAATCTTATTGACACAGATAACAATGTAGGCATATCAGACTCTACTGTGAATATTAGGACATCTAGCGAACTGGCATCTATGGGGCTTACAGACACCAATAGGTTAGGGGCCTCAACAAAATTTGGCGACCGCGCCAGTCCAAGAATATTTAGTCTACCACAGTATAAGTCAGAGAAACATGCAAGTTGGGTAGGAGATGCCCAAATGATATTTGAGGCTTATTGTATTGTGAACCCTATGGAGAAATTTGTTGCAGCATGGATGGCATTGCCTGAGAATTTCCGAAATGCTTTGGAAAATTTCAGAGACAGAACTGTGAAAGAAAAGCCGTACAACGCATTTGAGTTATTAATGGCAGAAATTCAACAGAGATATCAGCCTGGAAGAACAGCGCAAATGTGCGAATTATTACGCTTAGAAAAAATGGGGCGTCAGTTACCGTCCGAATTTTATGAACGCCTTTGCACGAAAGCTTCCAGGTTGAATATATCTAGTGATGTAGTCAACTCCATTTTTACAGCTGAGTTACCAGTTAGGCTCAGAACAACAATGGAAGTGTTTGACACAATGAACATAGATTGGCCGACAAAACTCAGAGGGTTAGACGGCGTGTATAAACAGCAAGAACCACAAGTACATGCTGTAATGGCAGATTCTGTAACGATGCAGCCAGTCAGGGCAGATACCGAAAACCACCTGACCACACAAGAAAGTTTGCGTTTCTTATGTAGGGAAGTTGCTAGCTTGCGTAGTGATGTCGCACAACTTCAGAGTCAGGTCCAGTATATTAGACGCCGAAGGAGTCACTCGCGTCAACGCTTCGAAGGGCCACGCGGATGGGGTAAGGCACAGGGCGAATATGGACGCAGTGCGAAGTGCCAAGATGAAAATTATAATTACCCGCGATTAGGTGGACCCAAATGGAAAGGAAGCACAAAACCGGTTGAGAGAAATCCGTCACCGGGAAAAGGGAAAAACCCCCACTAGTAGGAGCCGTAGGGGGGGTTCCATTGCAAAGGCTCCCAGATATGCCTTTAAAAGGCATACTCAAAGCAAAAGAGGCGACTAGTACAAATAGCACCGAGATAAAAGGCAAGAGAGTCCGATTCTCACTAAGCGGGGATCTTGAAAACATTGCCGGAGTGTCCAGCAACAAGTTCATTATTAAGGATGAATTATCTGGATTAGAATTTCTCATAGACACGGGTGCTGAGGTAAGCATAGTTAGGTCAGACGTGGTGGAAGCAGATTGCCCCACATTTGATTATCAACTATGGGCCGCTAACGGTAGTCCAATTGAAGTAAAAGGGATGAAAGAAATGTCGGTAACATTAGGCCAGAAATCTTCTTTCCTATGGAATTTTCTAGTAGCCGATGTCAAGGACCATATCATTGGCATGGATTTCTTGACACATTTCAAGCTGGCATTAGACCCCAAGGCTAGGACTATCACAGAAGGCGTAGGGACATCAATAAATAATGAGTCTAACGTGTCGGCAGTTAGAACAGTCCTCTTACCTCGTCCATCAGTCGCACATGACTTTGCCGATATTATCGAGAAGCACCTAGCAGTGTTTCAACCTTTTAGTGCCAAAAAGATAGGTTTGAAAATAGGAGTAGAACACCAGATAGAATTGGTAGCTCCGTTACCTTGTTCACCAAAGGCTCAACCATTGGCACAACACAAGCAACAAGTAGCTGTGTCAGAATTTCATCAATTGCGCGAAGAGGGGATTTGTAGAAGGTCAAATTCCAATTTTGCTTCCCCAATAGTGGTAGTTCCCAAACCTGAACCGGGTCAATGGAGGGTTTGTGGGAATTATCGTCTATTAAACTCAGTGACAAAGGGTGATTCTTATCCTCTCCCTAACCAGAGTACTTTGCTCCGAGATATAATGGGATATGAGGTTTATTCAACTTTAGATCTCCAGAAAGCGTACTATCAAGTACCAATGGAAGAAAGTTCGATACCACTCACCGCAGTCAGATTTCCAGGAGGGGGATCGCATGAATTTCTTCGAATGCCTTTTGGTTTGAAAAACGCCAGTCAGACATTCCAGCGTTTGGCTGAAGAAATCCTTCAGAATTGTCCATTTGCGAGAGTATATATAGATGACATAATAATTTTTAGTCGCTCACGAGACGAACATCGCACGCATTTGGAAACGGTTTTGACCAGGCTGGAACAATATGGATTAGTGGTCAAACCTAATAAGAGTAATATTGGTTGCTCTTCAGTTAAATACCTTGGTCATATACTTTCCAAAGACGGAATTAAGCCTTTGGAAGATAAGGTCCAAGCCATTAAGGACGTAACTGAACCCAGAACTGTACGCCAGTTGCGAAGGTTCTTGGGCATGATCAGCTATTATCGTCGATTCATTCCAGGTCTAGCCGGAATTCTTGGATCGTTAACAAGCCATCTCACTCTTGAAAAGAGCACGATCAAGAAGTCTTGGCCTATCATCTTGAGTCAAGAAGACCGAGAAAATTTCCAAAAGGCCAAGGATATGTTAAGTGACGTAACCACATTAGCACCTGTAGATTGGGAAAAACCTTTCGAACTAATCACTGATGCCTCAGATGTTGCATTAGGGGCAGTGCTACAGCAAAGAGATCGGGACGTAGTAAAACCGATTGGGTTTTATAGCCGTAAGCTTACTGATCGAGAAAAACGTTATGATACGTTTGGCAAAGAGCTTCTAGCCGTGTATGCCGCAGTGTTACACTTCGAGCATTACTTAGATGGTCACAAGTTTAAGTTATTGACCGATCATAAGCCATTGATCAGCATACTTGGTAAAACAGCTAGGCTTAATTACTCTCGTAGAGTAAATTCCCAAATAACACGGTTAGCAGAGTTCGATTTCACTGTGTCTCATATTGCTGGTAAAGAGAATGTGGTAGCAGATGCACTAAGCCGACCGAATGAAGCTGATGTCGATACGATATTTCAAGGTCCTTTGAAAAGTTTAGATGAATCAATGTATGATTTCGTTAGTCAAATCGAAGAAGCGCAAGGACTGGATCCCTTTACATTGGTGTTGTCCAAAAGACCAGGATATGTGCGTAAGCTCATAAGTGGCAAGTGGTTGTTATGCGAAACATCTAGAAGTCAACCACGACCATATGTGCCATTGGAGTTACGGGCCAAGATTATCCAAGTATTACATAACATGGGTCATCCATCCATTGATTATCCAAGTGTTGCATAACATGGGTCATCCATCCATTAAAGCCACCATACGATTAATCAACGACAGATACGTATGGCCACATATGTCTAAAGATATACGGGTATGGGTAAGAGCCTGTACCAAGTGTCAAACGTGTAAGGTGTGGAGACATACCAGGACCGATATAAAGAACATTGGAATACCAAATGGACGGTTCAGACACGTACACATAGACATTGTTGAGATGCCTGAAGTAAACGGAAACAAATACTTGCTGACTATGGTAGATAGATTTAGTCGTCAATTTGAAGTGGCGATTTTAAAAGACATGACAGCACAAGAAGTTTTGTTCGCGTTTCTACATAATTGGATATCGCGTTATGGTGTTCCGGAAAAGGTCACTAGTGATCGTGGTAGTCAATTTATGTCAGAGCTTTTCGTAAGATCTCTCAACGTCATGGGAATCACTATAATTCATACTAGCGCGTATAACCCACGAGCAAATGGGATGGTAGAAAGGTTACATCGTGAACTGAAAGCTGCATTAAGGTGTACTAGTGGAACAAGCTGGATACACGATCTTCCTATAGTACTACTCGCCATGCGCAACAGATATAGGGCACAATTAGGAACTTCCATTGCAGAATTAGTTTATGGAGAACCATTAAGGTTGCCTGGAGATCTTCTAATTGAAACTCCAAGTAGTCTTGATTGGGCTTCTAGTTATGTAGATTGGTTTGTAGGAGCACTTAGAGACAAGATGTGTCGTTTGGCCCCAACCAAAACTAGAAAACCTAAAACTAAATGCTATGTGTCCTCTGATTTAAAATCGGCATCGCATGTTTATATTACTAATGAGAATAGGAAAAACTGCCTAACACCATTTTACAAAGGACCATACAAGGTCAAGAGGATGACTGATAAGAATGTCATCATAGAAATAAATGGCATTGAGGATTGTGTTACGTTGGATCGCTGTATTCCCCAGTTTATCTGGATTGATGGTGTGACCGAATTAAAAGATGCGTTGAATGACCGTTCCATGGGCGAATCTGAGGTGTGCAATCCCATCTTGCAGACACATAATGAAATGCAGCAATTTGAAAAACCGTTGCCTAACTTATCAAAATCTTATTCTACTGAATCACAGCATGAAAATTATTTGTCGACACCAGATGACATTGAAGAACCAGCGAATGTTATATCGGGCGAGATGACGACGTCAGAGGCGCCAGTATGCACAAAACGATCTGGAAGAATACTACGTCAGCCGAAGAACGATGATTACATCTACTATTAGTCGTTCCTCTCTTTTTTTTGAGAAGGTGGTGTGTGTAGAGGATATGTTGAATCCTCCGCCTTTTATAAAATGACCTTGAATGATAAATTTAAACCACCATAGCTGATTGTAACAACTTTATTTAAAAAGAATTTTTTCTTTTTATTTTCCAGAACATTCTTTGTTTAAAGACTTGATTTTTAAAATTGTGCGCTATTTTCAGTTTTTGAGTATCGTGCTTCCGAGCTGGTTGTAGATTTTCGTTTGCTGCATTTTTAACATTTCTCTCCATAATAAACGATTACAACATTGCACAATATACATCTTTCAACACTTGCCTTGTGTTCTGATATAATATAACACTGAGGAGGAGTCTTGGAACAGGTAATTTATTTATTATTGTGGGTCACGCTGTTGAGGCCCCTAACCTTTTGGTATTTGTAAGCCCCATAGATGCCAGTTCGCTAGAAGTCCTAACATTCACAGTAGAGTCTGTTTTGCCTACATTGTTATCTGTGTCAATAAGATTTAAATCCATTAGGTCCTGCCCTAAATGAAATACATCTTCTAATTTAATATCGGCATTCATGATCAAGAATTATGGTACTCAAATTGACAATTATTTTATCCGTTTGGAAGGTGAAAGTTGGAAAGCTATATCTTCAGCAATAATCTGCTTTGATGTGTACGTGACCCACAATAATAAATAAATTACCTGTTCCAAGACTCCTCCTCAGTGTTATATTATATCAGAACACAAGGCAAGTGTTGAAAAGTTTATA
This sequence comes from Eudiplozoon nipponicum, assembly GCA_029291075.1. Taxonomy (NCBI): domain Eukaryota; kingdom Metazoa; phylum Platyhelminthes; class Monogenea; order Mazocraeidea; family Diplozoidae; genus Eudiplozoon; species Eudiplozoon nipponicum. The sequence continues at coordinate 22,245 of JAQBSW010002844.1, forward strand.
TTGTGCAATGTTGTAATCGTTTATTATGGAGAGAAATGTTTAAAAATGCAGCAAACGAAAATCTACAACCAGCTCGGAAGCACGATACTCAAAAACTGAAAATAGCGCACAATTATAAAAATCAAGTCTTTAAACAAAGAATGTTCTGGAAAATAAAAAGAAAAAATTCTTTTTAAATAAAGTTGTTACAATCAGCTATGGTGGTTTAAATTTATCATTCAAGGTCATTTTATAAAAGGCGGAGGATTCAACATCCTCTACACACACCACCTTCTCAAAAAAAAGAGAGGAACGACTAATAGTAGATGTAATCATCGTTCTTCGGCTGACGTAGTATTCTTCCAGATCGTTTTGTGCATACTGGCGCCCCTGACGTCGTCATCTCGCCCGATATAACATTCGCTGGTTCTTCAATGTCATCTGGTGTCGACAAATAATTTTCATGCTGTGATTCAGTAGAATAAGATTTTGATAAGTTGGACAACGGTTTTTCAAATTGCTGCATTTCATTATGTGTCTGCAAGATGGGATTGCACACCTCAGATTCGCCCATGGAACGGTCATTCAACGCATCTTTTAATTCGGTCACACCATCAATCCAGATAAACTGGGGAATACAGCGATCCAACGTAACACAATCCTCAATGCCATTTATTTCTATGATGACATTCTTATCAGTCATCCTCTTGACCTTGTATGGTCCTTTGTAAAATGGTGTTAGGCAGTTTTTCCTATTCTCATTAGTAATATAAACATGCGATGCCGATTTTAAATCAGAGGACACATAGCATTTAGTTTTAGGTTCTCTAGTTTTGGTTGGGGCCAAACGACACATCTTGTCTCTAAGTGCTCCTACAAACCAATCTACATAACTAGAAGCCCAATCAAGACTACTTGGAGTTTCAATTAGAAGATCTCCAGGCAACCTTAATGGTTCTCCATAAACTAATTCTGCAATGGAAGTTCCTAATTGTGCCCTATATCTGTTGCGCATGGCGAGTAGTACTATAGGAAGATCGTGTATCCAGCTTGTTCCACTAGTACACCTTAATGCAGCTTTCAGTTCACGATGTAACCTTTCTACCATCCCATTTGCTCGTGGGTTATACGCGCTAGTATGAATTATAGTGATTCCCATGACGTTGAGAGATCTTACGAAAAGCTCTGACATAAATTGACTACCGCGATCACTAGTGACCTTTTCCGGAACACCATAACGCGATATCCAATTATGTAGAAACGCGAACAAAACTTCTTGTGCTGTCATGTCTTTTAAAATCGCCACTTCAAATTGACGACTAAATCTATCTACCATAGTCAGCCAAGTATTTGTTTCCATTTACTTCAGGCATCTCGACAATGTCTATGTGTACGTGTCTGAACCGTCCAATTGGTATTCCAATGTTCTTTATCTCGGTTCTGGTATGTCTCCACACCTTACACGTTTGACACTTGGCACAGGCTCTTACCCATACCCGTATGTCTTTAGACATGTGCGGCCATACGTATCTGTCGTTGATTAATCGAATGGTGGCTTTAATGGATGGATGACCCATGTCATGTAACACTTGGATAATCTTGGCCCGTAACTCCAATGGCACATATGGTCGTGGTTGACTTCTAGATGTTTCGCATAACAACCACTTGCCACTTATGAGCTTACGAACATATCCTGGTCTTTTGGACAATACTAATGTAAAGGGATCCGATCCTTGCGCTTCCTCGATTTGACTAACGAAATCGTGCATTGATTCATCTAAACTTTTCAAAGGACCTTGAAATATCAGCTCGACATCAGCTTCATTCGGTCGGCTAAGTGCATCTGCTACCACATTCTCTTTACCAGCAATATGAGACACAGTGAAATCGAACTCTGCTAACCGTGTTATTTGGGAATTTACTCTACGAGAGTAATTAAGCCTAGCTGTTTTACCAAGTATGCTGATCAATGGCTTATGATCGGTCAATAACTTAAACTTGTGACCATCTAAGTAATGCTCGAAGTGTAGCACTGCGGCATACACTGCTAGAAGCTCTTTGCCAAACGTATCATAACGTTTTTCTCGATCATTAAGCTTACGGCTATAAAACCCAATCGGTCTTACTACGTCCTGATCTCTTTGCTGTAGCACTGCCCCTAATGCAACATCTGAGGCATCTGTGATTAGTTCGAAAGGTTTTTCCCAATCTACAGGTGCTAATGTGGTTACGTCACTTAACATATCCTTGGCCTTTTGGAAATTTTCTCGGTCTTCTTGACTCAAGTTTATAGGCCAAGACTTCTTGATCGTGCTCTTTTCACGAGTGAGATGGCTTGTTAACGATCCAAGAATTCCGGCTAGACCTGGAATGAATCGACGATAATAGCTGATCATGCCCAAGAACCTTCGCAACTGGCGTACGGTTCGGGGTTCCGTTACGTCCTTAATAGCTTGGACCTTATCTTCCAAAGGTTTAATTCCGTCTTTGGAAAGTATATGACCAAGGTATTTCACTGAAGAGCAACCGATATTACTCTTATTAGGTTTGACCACTAATCCATATTGTTCCAGCCTGGTCAAAACCGTTTCCAAATGCGTACGATGTTCGTCTCGTGAGCGACTAAAAATTATTATGTCGTCTATATATACCCTCGCAAATGGACAATTCTGAAGGATTTCTTCAGCCAAACGCTGGAATGTCTGACTGGCATTTTTCAAACCAAAAGGCATTCGAAGAAATTCATGCGATCCCCCTCCTGGAAATCTGACTGCGGTGAGTGGTATCGAACTTTCTTCCATTGGTACCTGATAGTACGCTTTCTGGAGATCTAAAGTTGAATAAACCTCATATCCCATTATATCTCGGAGCAAAGTACTCTGGTTAGGGAGAGGATAAGAATCACCCTTCGTCACTGAGTTTAATAGACGATAATTCCCACAAACCCTCCATTGACCCGGTTCAGGTTTGGGAACTACCACTATTGGGGAAGCAAAATTGGAATTTGACCTTCTACAAATCCCCTCTTCGCGCAATTGGTGAAATTCTGACACAGCTACTTGTTGCTTGTGTTGTGCCAATGGTTGAGCCTTTGGTGAACAAGGCAACGGAGCCACCAATTCTATTTGGTGTTCTACTCCTGTCTTCAAACCTATCCTTTTGGCACTGAAAGGTTGAAACACTGCTAGGTGCTTCTCGATTATATCGGCAAAGTCATGTGCGACTGTTGGACGAGGTAAGAGGACTGTTCTAACTGCCGACACGTTAGACTCAGTATGTGTTGATGTCCCTACGCCTTCTGCGATAGTCCTAGCCTTGGGGTCTAATGTCAGCTTGAAATGTGTCAAGAAATCCATGCCAATGATATGGTCCTTGACATCGGCTACTAGAAAATTCCATCGGAAGGAAGATTTCTGGCCTAATGTTACCGACATTTCTTTCATCCCTTTTACTTCAATTGGACTACCATTAGCGGCCCATAGTTGATAATCAAATGTGGGGCAATCTGCTTCCACCACGTCTGACCTAACTATGCTTACCTCAGCACCCGTATCTATGAGAAATTCTAATCCAGATAATTCATCCTTAATAATGAACTTGTTGCTGGACAATCCGGCAATGTTTTCAAGATCCCCGCTTAGTGAGAATCGGACTCTCTTGCCTTCTATCTCGGTGCTATTTGTACTAGTCGCCTCTTTTGCTTTGAGTATGCCTTTTAAAGGCATATCTGGGAGCCTTTGCAATGGAACCCCCCTACGGCTCCTACTAGCGGGGGTTTTTCCTTTTCCCGGTGACGGATTTCTCTCAACCGGTTTTGTGCTTCCTTTCCATTTGGGTCCACCTAATCGCGGGTAATACAATTTTCACCTTGGCACTTCGCACTGCGTCCGTATTCGCAATGTGCCTTACACCATCCGCGTGGCCCTTCGAAGCGTTGACGCGAGTGACTCCCTCGACGTCTATTATACTATCCTGACTCTGAAGTTGTGCGATATCACTACGCAAGCTAGCAACTTCTCTACATAAGAAACGCAAAGTTTCTTGTATAGTCAGGTGGTTTTCGGTATCTGCCCTGACTGGCTGCATCGTTACAGAATCTGCCATTACAGCATGTACTTGTGGTTCTTGCTGTTTATACACGCCGTCTAACCCGCTGAGATTTGTCGGCCAATCTAGGGGGCATTGACTCAAACACTTCAATAGTTGTTCGGGGCCTCAACAGCGTGACCCACAATAGTAAATAAATGGACCTGTTCCAAGACTCCTCCTCAGTGTTATATTATATCAGAACACAAGGCAAGCTGTGTGCAAAGGCGTTCATAAAATTCGTGCACTGTTGTAATGACGCCCTTTATTATGGAGAGAAATGTTAAAAAATGCAGCAAACGAAAATCTACAACCAGCTCGGAAGCACGATACTCAAAAACTGAAAATAGCGCACAATTATAAAAATCAAGTCTTTAAACAAAGAATGTTCTGGAAAATAAAAAGAAAAAATTCTTTTTAAATAAAATTGTTACAATCAGCTATGGTGGTTTAAATTTATCATTCAAGGTCATTTCATAAAAGGCGGAGGATTCAACATCCTCTACAACGTACACATCAAAGCAGATTATTGCTGAAGATATAGCTTTCCAACTTTCACCTTCCAAACGGATAAAATAATTGTCAATTTGAGTACCATAATTCTTGATCATGAATGCCGATATTAAATTAGAAGATGTATTTCATTTAGGGCAGGACCTAATGGACTTAAATCTTATTGACACAGATAACAATGTAGGCAAAACAGACTCTACTGTGAATATTAGGACATCTAGCGAACTGGCATCTAGGGGGCTTACTAACACCAATAGGTTAGGGGCCTCAACAACGTGACCCACAATAATAAATAAATTACCTGTTCCAAGACTCCTCCTCAGTGTTATATTATATCAGAACACAAGGCAAGTGTTGAAAGGTGTATATTGTGCAATGTTGTAATCGTTTATTATGGAGAGAAATGTTAAAAATGCAGCAAACGAAAATCTACAACCAGCTCGGAAGCACGATACTCAAAAACTGAAAATAGCGCACAATTATAAAAATCAAGTCTTTAAACAAAGAATGTTCTGGAAAATAAAAAGAAAAATTCTTTTTAAATAAAATTGTTACAATCAGCTATGGTGGTTTAAATTTATCATTCAAGGTCATTTCATAAAAGGCGGAGGATTCAACATCCTCTACAACGTACACATCAAAGCAGATTATTGCTGAAGATATAGCTTTCCAACTTTCACCTTCCAAACGCCACTAGTAAATGTCAATTTAAGTATCATAATTCTTGATCATGAATGCCGATATTAAATTAGAAGATGTATTTCATTTAGGATCTAATGGACTTAAATCTTATTGACACAGATAACAATGTAGGCAAAACAGACTCTACTGTGAATATTAGGACATCTAGCGAACTGGCATCTAGGGGGCTTACTAACACCAATAGGTTAGGGGCCTCAACACCAGCTTTGCTGAATCTGTTACTAAAACTAGTGGGAGGCAAATGGTTTGCTGTGCTCGACCTTAAGCAGGGATTTTGGCAAAGTGGCGTTCGGCCCGAAGACCGATGGAAATTAGTGGTGCAGGTACCCAAAGGTCATTTCCAATTCACTAGGGTATCATTTGGTCTTAAGAACGCACCGAAAGTGTTCCAAAGAATGATAGACATTTTCGTGTGCGACGTATCCTGTACAACAGCTGTCGTTGACGATGTTATTATATGGCATTACTGAACACCAATTACGTATTCGGCTGCAGAAGATGTTGTCCAAAGCCATAGAAGGGCGATTACAATTTATTCCATAAAGTGTTCAGATATGTAGGCAAGTGCGATTCCTGGGTCACTTAGTCTCAGTGGAGTGATGTGTGTCATTAGATTCGCATGTACAGCTTATCAGGCACCATCCGGTACATACCACTAGTAAACAATTCTGCGGGATTTATGGTATGACGAGTTTCTATAGACCATATCCCGTAGGAATGGTGGTTACGCAACAACCATTGTCAAAGTTAGCTAGTTCCAAGATACAGTATCGTTGGACGGAGGAGACTCAAGAAGCGTTTATCCCATGCAAACAAAAATTAATAGACGCAACTATTTTGACTTGCTCGATAGGTATTATGTGAATTGTTACATACGCGTCAGATTTTAGCATAGGAGCAGTGTCACAAGTGGACGAAAGTCCGTCGCGAAATGTAAGTCACGCACTCACTTAGGAGGAGCAAAACTATACCGTCAGAGAAAAGGAATTACTCGTCGTACAATGGGCACTACGGAAGTTTATGTATTTTGACATCGGTGGACATATAGACGTCTTTACCGATTTCGAAGCACTATTGAATTAGAGATCACTGGGTATTGAGAGGAAACGAATACACCGAGCAATTGAAGTGATCGACGAATACGATGTATCAATTCACCATAGAGCCGGTATCGAGAATACGGCAGCCGGTGCGCTCAGCAGAATTTCCGCTGTGCGAGTTTCGCCACTAATTAATGTCTCTGAAGAACAGAGTAATGATGCCACATGCCAGTAGATAGTCAAGTTAATAAACGGCAAAGTGGTGTCCGCACAATATAAAATGTTGAGCCTTCAAAGCGCTTATTGGTGCGAAAAGAAGGATAATCAGTAAAATGTTTGTGAATGAGTTTATACGAACAGACATGATGGTCTTCTGGCATGAAACCTAGGGACATCATGGCACCGAGCGACTCATTGCGACATGGCAGTTGGGATTTCATTGGCCTGACATATAAAAAGAAATTCTTCGCTATTGTCAATACATGTCAGCATAGTAAGAAACAAAAAAAGGGAAAAGGACACCCAGATTGCCTTCAATGCCACTGCACGGAAATAGTTTCTGCATATTGACCTGGAAGGTACACTACTGGTAGGTCGTGGCCAGGTAGCCTATGTTCTCCATGGTCGATAAATTGACCCGAGGGTTGGAGTTTGTAGCATTGAAGAAAATTAAGACACAGAAGAGTGATGGCTCAGTCGATTCGGTGCACCAGAAGTTATTGTAACCGACCAAGGTGCATAGTTCGAGTCGATAGAATTTAATCAGTAGTGCAATTACCTTGCCATGAAACATTCTCGCGCAGACGAACGCGACGGCTGCGCGAGCATTCAGCAAGATGAGTGGTATTGCGATGTTGGTGCAACGAGAACCCGCGATTTTGGAGAGACAAATTACATTTGTTCGAGCAGGCCATGCGATTGACAGTATCAACGGCTGCAGGATTCGCAACAGCCATGGCCTATGCAAGGCATATTAGACTGCCAGGTGAACAAGTAATCCCAGGATCCTATGGGCGATGCACCATGAACATATAGGCGTCACACAGCGACAATCCTATGCAAGAAGACCTACACGCATTCGCCTGAGGGTCGGCGACAATGTCATTGTCGCGAAGGTCGAGGTCATGGCACTGCAGGCTGTGAATGATGGGCCGTATCATGTGGAAAGGGTGGTAGCAGAATACAATACAGTTGTTGTTAACATGCCAGATGGAACAATAACTGTCGCACTTGATCGTTAAATCAGGGTGGCAAGGCAGATTTCTGATGGGGGTATGTAGCAATAGCCAACAAGGATCCTATCTAGGGCTGGCATGAATTCAACAGAAAGTCCCTGCAGGAGCGCAAGTATTATGATGAAGCTGTCAGCACAATGATTGCAGCAGACCAACACTACGATTGCGAAGTCGGTATATGGTACCAGCACAATGGATTTCAATGTACGCCAAATTTGAGAATTGCAACTATTTCTGTTATAGTATTGTTGGACTTAGATGTTTTCGCGGTGTCAAAATCTGCCAACTATTCTTCTTACTCCAATCCGACGTTGGATGAGAGAATATTAGTCGACATGGCATTCGAATTCCAGGCACACATAAAGCATAACCAAACCTTGTTTGTTTGTCTCAAGAGGTGTTCTCGTTGGCTTTCCAACAATACATCTACGGGTGTCAGTGCATCTTATTATTTGAAGACAACAAACAAGAACTACGCTTCGCAACTAGCCCGTAGTCGAATGCCTGTGAGCGCCTAAAATGACGGACCCTACAGCGCGAAATTTCTATAGCCTATTACATAAATGCGCGTAGTTACATTGAAGCCGTAGAGCTGAAGAGAGTGATTGGTTTTCAAATAGAAGTATATCACATTTAAGGGTGTGAATGTAAGGTGACTTGGGCAGAATCTTGGTTGTCAAATTATAATAGAACACGGTCGGCCAGAGAACGTCTGCGTAGTGTAAAATAATAAAACGAAAACGGAGCAAGGGCATTATTGGCGACCAAATGAGGTAAGCATTTACCAATATAAAGATACGCTTATCACTTTTAAATAAATCATTGCGATAAACTTAACTAAACACACCATAGAAGTCTAAAATAACATCTGTGAAACTGCAGCATACATATCGCTATTCGAGGTAAAACTGTTATGTACAATTTTTCCCGACCGGAATCTGATCAGATCTTATCTGGTTTATGATTTACGCGAAGCAGCGCAACGTAAGCTAACCGAGGCAAATAACGAGGATGTGACTGGAGTCAAATTTGAACCACTACATTAAACACACGACTAAGATTACATTTTTGAAGATATGAACGTTTATCGACTCGCTCAAAGCAAATGGCCAGGTCTCTATTCAATACAGTACTATAATGATTTCAATGCTACACAAACTATATCGCCGTTATCATTAGCTAAGTTTAGAACTAGGTGATCGAGGTATTAGTGCATTCCATCAATCTAACTTTAGTGACTGTTAGAACCAGGTGTTCCACTTTGTATATACAGCACTTTAAGGGATCGAGATTGACGCAGGTGTTCAAGAAAATTAATCTTTGTGCTGTTCAACCCACCCATTAAGTCGACACACACTTTGGGCCACTATATTTTAGCCAACTTAATTTCCTATGACCTGTTGCAAGGATAGAATGGAACCAGCAATAGTTTTTACCTAATGAATACACTTATCTTTTATCTCTAGCTGTTCTGATCCAAACGGTTTCATGATTAAATTTCAGACTGCGCTCAAGTCGGAGCCCAATAATTCTACATTTATTATTATGAGCATAACTAGAAGGAACTTGATGTCTAGTTTCAAGAATCAACTCAGGAAGTTTCACAAACCCAATGGCCGATTTTACAAGAACACAATGTCACACGTAGTGACATCTGCATTGTATGCAATGATATCTAATTCTCATCATCAAGACAAATTTATTTCGATCTTTGAAAATCTTATTCGTGTTGTTTGCATTTGCTTACATCCATCTGAAATTTCTTATATAGCTTTACGGTTGCGCATACATTTAAGCACAGCTTTACAGGATATTTATCGTTGGAGAAGAAGCCTATCAGGATTCAACCGACTTCTAATTGATGACTAACAGTGGTAACATTTTGAAAGGAGGTTGCGTTAATGATATGAACTCCTGTCCAATTATGTACATAAATTTGTCAGTATAAACTACGCATTCCAAAATGTATAAAAGGCAATTCATCCAGTAGACCGGCTACAACATTATAAAGACTCCCATTCTGTTCAGAATTTCCCACGGGCAGTGCTCAAACCTGAGCAAGTCTGCTTCGGAACCTGTTTCTCTAATCACTGAAACTTTTCTACATTATATGATGAAAAGTTTGAACTGACAGATATATATTTACTTAATGGGACAGGTGTTTATATCACGATAGAAGCTCTGACGCAACCACATCTATTCTACTTCGGCGAGTCTGACGTTATTCGTAGGCTCTAGAATCCCATAAAGAACCTTCTAACTGAGGCTCGCAATTGCAGGATCATTTGCAGTTCAGTGTTTGCGTGTACGAGGCCTGATAGACGTGAGATATGGAATAGTTGTTGGTCTATTGTTTTTTAGTTAGTGGGCCATGTCAGAAAATCCATATTTGGAATGGATGCTTTGCATTCAGGTATCCTGCTCTTATACGCCAGCCTACACAGGCAGCAGAGCAAATTTCCAATAGTTTAGTTGTTCAAATTTCATTTGTACATGACGCCGAAAATCTTCTTTTAGAAAAAGCACTCCCGCCACGTGTACGTGTGAGGCCTGATTTTATTTGCCAGAGGTTATTGGAGATGCATGCCATATATATTAATTGACGGTGTTAATAACTCCATCTACACCGCCTTCAGACTGAAAAGCTTTCTACAAAGAATATCCCACAGAAATCTCGAATCTCCGATTTATTGGGAATTCTATTGGTCATCGTAAGGCGTAAAATCCCTCGCCATAATTTATGAGTTCTACTTTAATTAATGTTGTAATGCAACGAAATACGAAAATTAAAAAGCGACGTGTATTTTTATGCTTATTAAATGATAGATGGAAATTAAACTCAAGAACAATTATTAAACGTTAATATTATCAAAACGTGAGATAAAATGCATAAATACATATATACGAGCGACAGAAGCTTCGTATGTTAGTCCGAATTTAAAATAAAGGAAAATATACACGTTTTCAAGGAAAATAGATACCAACCATAAACTTTCAAATGCACACGCATCCAGTTTAGAAATACAAACAAATTGGCTTTCAGCGTCGAGGCCTAGGCCGGAAGTGGTCCATAGAACTGATGACAAATTAACATGGTCACGTAGCCAAAACACGAAATCATAGCACGCAATGTCCTCAACATTTTCAATTTTTGCAAAGATGGAAATTAAAACGCAAAACGGTTATGAAAAGCTGCAAAAATACAATAGACCGGCGAGCGTCTGCTACATCGGAACGCCTTAATTTACTTTGGCTAAACTATAACAGATATATTTACAACAGAGAGACGAATGCAATTGCGGCACAAATGTCAAATAAGAGAATAAATTGTGCTCCTATTAACGGCAATGACATTCACTAGTATGCATGTTTACAGTCGCCATTTCTGATGTGAGAAGTTTCAGTTATTTGAGGCATCTCGCTATAAAAATGCAAAATTTCCGATGACATTTTCAAACTGATAAACTCATAAAATATGAGCAAGACCAGGTCTTATGCCATAAACGCGAAATAATATCGCAGGTGTTTATATATATAATATTAACAAGATGGAATCCCTATTAATAAATCCGGGTATGCATGCTGAGTTAAAGCGTCACCATACTTACAATACTATAGTTTCATAAACATTGTATTTGCATGTGCACAGTTGACGAACTGAAACATTAATATAAATATGACTAAATATATGTCTATAGGATATATATATATATATATATATATATATATATATATATATATATATATCTATAAAAGAGAGGTTGGCAGTTTTGATTTCGCTCGACTTTTAATTTGCAGTAGAAACAGACTCATATTTTGTATGTGTATGTCCAAAAATAAGCAATTACCTTTTAACTAGGTATGTGCCGTTACAAAAAGCGCATTACAACACACCAACATGTTACATTTTCCCATTAGCATGTGTTAACCAGACCATAGGCATATAAAATCCTATTTGCTGCGATGTATCGAAAGCGAATTACGCGCAATATCTCAATTTATTATTAATTTCATACCAATCAATAAAACTTTTATCAATTTAAAAAATGTTCAATTATACGCACAGAGGATCGAAACTGCTAGTTTTGTGGCCATACGTAAATTTCCACAATAATCAGTTAAGGTGCATCACATTGCATAAATATTCACATTCTGTGCAATCACTGATTAAACCCATAATTATTATGCTTGGTACGCGAAAGCAGCACTATAACGAAAACGAAATTATGGATCACATCATAGTACAAAGAGCAATTGACAAATCTTCCAGAAAAATATTTAAACATCGAGATAGTTGATTCGTGTTTAGTAGTCCCAGCTTGGCCACCACTGAGACGCAGGAGGACCGCCTGAAGCTGCTGACTGAGTTTCGACATTTTTCCCGCCATAATAGTCCATGTTACGCGAATAGCTAGGATAAGATTGAGCAGCCATTTGAGAGCTCGCCCCGGTTACAGATCCTGAATACGCGGAGCTCTGTGAAGAGCCAACAGGAGGTATTCCGGTGATTTTGCCATGCATACCATAGGAAGGCGCAGAGGTCATCTGACGCCCATACCCAGAGGCACCATATTGAGAAGGGCCGCCACCAGGTGAAGCATTTGATGCAAGCAAAGGTTTAGGTGATGCATATGATTCATCGTAGCCTTGCTTGGATACAGCACCAAATCCTGACTGGTCGTAGGATGCCTTTGTATAACCGTAATCATTATATCTACCCGACTGTACAGCGCCAGGCCTGATACCATCACGGCCGACTGCACCACTATTGTAGCCACTCTCCCAAGACGCATTTTTCCAGTAATCATCATAATCTGCACATTTTTTATAAGTTCGCATAAAAGGATAAAATGTCATTAGTTTTGCACGATTTCCCACACGAAGTGTAGTAAAACTTAAACCGAATTAGTATAAAATGATATATATATATATATATATATATATATATATATATATATATATATCATATAAATTTTTACTAACGCCGTGTAATGCATAATTAAAGATAATCAGACCAACGTTTAATGTTCTTTTCAATTATTAGAAATAAAATTCAGAGCACCCTTCCAGGTGCAAAAAATAAAATAAATTTCATCAGACACAAGAACGCTTTTTTCGCGTTTTCTTTTCAAGTATCTACAAAATGAACATCTCTTTATATATGAATTGAAAGGCAAAAAAGATAGAAAAATGTAAGCATGGGGAGAGGGTGAAATTAAGGAAACAACCAATCAATTGTGTGCGTCACCTCCAGTTCAAGCTCAATGCTTGAACATGCTTCTTCTGCTTGCATAAATTCGGCTGCAATTTGTTTATCCATAAGGTTTCGTATGTGACTAACTCCCTTCTATTATTGCATTTAGTAATTATTTTAAATGCTACGCCTGGAGAACATACGTGTGAGGTTTCAACAATGCGTTGTGCAATTGCAGACGTGTAATCACCATTTGTTTTGAAACAATCTGTTAAGTTGCAATTTTCTCTGATTCGAGAAATTAACCGTCTGTTCGACTAACCCACATAAGTTGATCGACAACTTGCGCATGCATATTGGTAAATAATATTTTGTTGACATTAACAGTTGTTTCTCTTTGATTGTTGGTAAAGTCAAGTGTTTTAATCTAAATAACGTGTTTTAGCTGCATTAAATGTGCATGTTAATGCCGCTTCAACTTCCTTTTGTGCTATTCGGGAAGCTGGATCCTCGTCTGTTTTTGCTTACTTCCCCTTTTAATAATTGCTTAAATCAATTGCAAGTATGTATTAGGTTTTGCGAACCTAGTAACAAATTAGTTCAGTTGTGACCAGAAAGATAAACCAAAGGCAGCATGAACGGAAAGTATAATCTCATGCACATTCGTTTCGTGCTTACTGGCGACTCATCAGTAGGAGCCGGTATTACGCCCTTTAACCACTATATATTTGGTAGAAGAATGTGGAATAATAGGACGGTAAGCACGAAACGAATGTGCATGAGATTATACTTTTCGTTTATTCTGCCTTTGGTTTATCCTTCTGGTCACAACTGAACTAATTTGTTACTAGGTTCGCAAAAAACCTAATACATACTTGCATATATATTAGTTCTTCGCAACAAGCAGTATTTAACTGTAAAATGATTAAATTAATTGTCTAGGATATCCATTAGATATTAAATCGTTATTTGCTTTATTACATTTGATCTTTTGAATCTGGACTAACCAACTTGTTGATTCTTGCAAAGCAGCCACGAACTGTTGATAAATTATATTGAAACGGCACAAAACTGTTTTAGTGCAAATACTGTACAGACCAGGTTGGTTTAAGGTAAATTGTTTCATCTAATTTACCATCAGATTCTTTCTTTAATATTACATCTAATAAAGGCAAACAACCATCTTTCTCATTCTCTGAGGTGAAACTGTGCTTTGTTGAAACTTTGAAACAATGTTCGTGATTGCGACCTGTTCTTAAGGACAAGAAAATATTATCCACGTACCGTATATATTGAGCATATGTACATATTTCAATCCTTAATGATGTGTTCTCTAGATTCCCTAGAAAAATCTCAGCCAACACTGGAGATAAGGGGCTCCCCATTGCCACACCATCATAAATAACATTGAAAATGTGATCTCATATGCTAGATCTATCCAAAATTATAGCGTTATTACGAAAATCTAGGCGTCACACAAGCGCAGTTGTAGAAAATCTAATGCTACAAGGATGGAATTGACTGTGTATATCACGTGTCTTCCAGTATACAATTGAAATTATCAGATCTGCGCTTTGACTAACGCAGTTGTTCTTTCTCCTGTGAGTTAGTAAAAACGCTGAGTACGGTGTTGTTTGATCGATAACCAATCACACAATGGTTGCATTAAAAAAACGTTTGCGGTCCTGAGATAATCGCCGATCCAATCGAATCTAACCGATAGTACAGCATAACAACCTGTCGACAGTCATATGTGCCCATGCACATCGATCTCCCATAATCAACATGAGAGCAGGATGACAAACTGAATAACCAGGACAGAACCCAAATACACAAATAAGGTATGAAAAGGCAGATATGTGCACCTCAAACCAAGTAGGCTTGCATACTGTGTACTTGACTGGAAAAGTAGGCTGCAAAATATTTATACGGTGACGAACATTCTATTTTTCAGCTTTAGTCAGATATATAAATAGGTTATACAATTAAACAACCATTGATTGCGTGGGTGGTGGTAAAAATTCTTTAAATCAAGTTTGCGAGCTTGAAGTAAACACAAGCCTATTGTACATAACCAGTCGTTGAGCAACAGCAAAACTACCGGCAGTCGCACGCACTGACGCGGTTCCACCTTCCATGATCATCATCAAAGTACGACGACAAACTTACTAGTGAGGATCAAACTGCAATGCGTATATATGGAAAGCAAAATTAGATACGCAGATCTCGCATATATTGTATCTGGCTAGAAATGTTGGCTATACAATATCTATACAGTGATGAACATTATTTTTGCATCTTTCGCCAAATTTACATAATTCAAACAATTGCACTATCAGCAGTTGCGCGGGTGGTTGTAATAGTTCTTTAAATCGTTTGCGAACTAAACACCAATCGCATTGTATTTAGCCAGTCGTCGAACAACATAGCAAAACCACCGCCAGTCGCACGCCCTGACGTGTTTCGGCCTCCATGATCATCGTCATGACTGACTATCGAAGATCAAACTACTGTGCATATATAGGAAAATAAAAATTAAATATTTGTCTCTCGCCTCTAATAGTCTCACATATATTGTATTTGACTGGAAAGCATTGGCTGCACGGATTGTGACATCAATTCTTTAAAATCAAGTTTGCGAGCTCGAAATGAACACTAATCCCACTGTGTCTAATCAGTCGCTCATTATAAAAAAAACTATCGTACGTCACACATACTGACGGCTCTCAACGTTCACTAATCATCACATCACGGCGACACTATTGCATAATGCCGAAGTTGCTATCCCTGACACTCGCAATATGCAACTGGATAGACAGAAATTTACCATTATAAATAGGCTTAGTATTTAAATTTATATTTATGCCTGGATTTATCTAGTGATTCTTAGAATATTAACCGTGATTTGATTTGATAATCAGGATAAATTTGTTAAGTGTGAAATAGACAAAATTTAAAACAAACCACCTTGGATAAATAACAGTGCGGCGAGGCAGCTGTCGTTAGAGCAACAGACTCAAAAGCAGACTTGAACAGGTTCGAGCTCTGTCCACAGCAAATTATGGACAGAGATCCCAATAAAGTCGAAACCGGTCTACTGGATGAATTGTCTTTTTTACATCGTAAAATGCATGGTTTATACTGACTAATTTATGCATATAATGAGGCTGCTGCTCATATCAAAATGTCAATCTTGATTTAAATAAATAAAGTACTTTGAGTACATTTTTGGACTACCTTTTACATTGATTTCAATTCAATATCATGCAAATATAAACAGAAGTCTAGGTGCCTGATACATTAATTATTTTAGCATAGAAAATACGTTTGCACTTAACCACTTTTTTGCTGATAAGGCTTCGGTTCAGCATAAACCTGCTGGTAGTTTGCTGCACCTCTTTGATGTTCGTTGCCATCGGAGCCGTATGCACTATGCGTTGACTTCTTAGCATTACTATTACCAATGCTGCCAGGGGCCGATTTGACAATGCCCGTACGGGCGCCGTCGCTGTTTTCATTTTTCGCCGCGTTCCTCAACGATGATACATACAAACTGAGTAGGCACACGTAACGAGGATTTAACGAAAATACAACAAAAGCGTAATAATTCTTAGTTAAATTCTAGAAGTAATATAGATGTATAACAACAATAGACGATGAGTGGTGCTGTTGGCTAACTTGTTAGAAAACGTCTTACAACGAACTCTGCGTAATCCGTTAGCCTCCATATTGCGTTAGACAACAGTTATCTCGTGTGCTTCAAAATTAGTATAGTTGCTTAGCTTCAAAATGATTTCAAAATATTAAGCATACAATAAAAATGAATACACATGCTTCAAGCGCGAGTAGACCCCAGAGACAGCACACCAGCACAACACCATTCAAGAACTGCTAGAGCAATATATATATATATATATATATATATATATATATATATATATATATAGAGAGAGAGAGAGAGAGAGAGAGTTAGTATTACCAAACTAGACTAACTATTTTACTGAAGCCACAAAAATACACATTCGTATATACGCACGCGTAATGGAAAATTTAGTGATCTCTTAAAACTCATACACCATAAATACTTCACGGTTATGTAACAGCGTGTCAACTTTTAGGAGCATCAATCACTTCGAGGTTTCAAGTTCACTTGTCTAAATAGCTGTATTAAGAACTAAGGCGTCGTGTGCAACGAGGATATAACGAACAACTTCCTCGTAAATACTAACACGACAGTACTTCACTTCACCTTAAAGAACGTATGTAAAGTGCATATGCACGTTAAATTCCGTTACAAACTACTCGGACTTGAGTTGAATATCCTAAACGCTTATGAAAAATCACCCGCTGCTTTTTTGGAAACAAAGCTCTTGAAGATGATCAGCGAAAAATAAGTCATACCGACACTCTTGAACGTTTTTCGGCATCCATAAATATGTGCTCCTCGTTGAATAGGCAAACTAGGATCCATCAATGCGCTAGCCCAGTCATGTTTATACATATGCCTATAAAATGGTTGTTTAGTAGAGCATTACTCTCCCAGCTGACATCAGACTGGCCCACAAGATACAAGGTGGACACAATATGGCATGCAAAATGCAATTTTCCCATTAAGAATGTGTAGTATCCGATAAAATCGTCTACCAAGATGTTTCACGTGCTCATCCTTGTTCTAGGCTGTAAATAATGCGCAACGAGGCAATTGTTGCATATTTCTAATAATCATCTTTATAACTGTTTCTTTCTGTTTGAATATTTGGTATTGCTTGTGAAGCGATATCCGGTAGCCCAGCCAACAGGAAATATAAGCAGCCCTCTCAGATACTGTAATAGCTAATGATAAACTTTCGTTAACCGTAGACTACAATGGCAAATGGAATTGCGTCAAAGCATAACTTACAAGATTGAAAAGCTTCCCTGATAGCGAATAAAACCCTAAAAAACGAGTGCATATATATAAGAAACTGTTCAAGTAGTGGAAGCTACGGCTAGCATTCTTTCCTATCTCGCTGTTATAAAGAAGAGCAGAAAAAATCTTGAACTGAAGACTACATATAGTACTTTATGAAATGGGCGAAAGATTCCAGTGGGTTGCGTAATTTGCGAAAGACAACCGTGGCAATACGTGAATATCAGCACCTGTAAGGTCAATCAAATTAATGATTCCAGGAGCATCAGCAAGCTTTACAAGTAGATCAAGTAACACTGAACTTAAAAATAGTTCGTATACCAAATGGGAATTCATCGCGGACGTTCAAACCAACCTGACAACACTGCTGAAGTCATTAAATTTACATAATTAAAAAAAACTTTTTAGCAAATAGGCTTATAAAAAAGAGAATTTCCGAAGCAAATAACGAGAAAGACGATCCTACTGTAAACGACAATCAGCAATAAAAAATCAAACATTAGACATTACAAACACCAAAAAAGATCAATAAGGTGTATTTACTGTATAAAATAGACAGTGAGAGACCAACCTGTTGCCAACTTGCAGTTTACCTTGCTTCTTGTCGTCTGGAGGCGACAAAATACCGGAATGCTTACCAAAACCTTTAGTTGAATTTTGAAAAGAACCATCATCAACAGCATTAAACTGTCTGGAAGAATCTCGAAAGCTACGAAAGCTAGAATCTTCATTGTCATAACGTCGATTTTGATCATGGATTCGACGCGGTGGAGAACGATCACGATCTGTATTCCCAACATGGATTCGTGATGCTGTGCGAGACCCATTTGATGATTGTTGCATATTACGGTCGATAAATGGACCAGGAAGATTGCGCTCTGGCGGCATTACCATTTTGACAGGCCCAGATAATGATTGTGGTGCCCCTCCTACAAAACTGTTACCAGCGCCGACTGCAAAGCCACGAGCAGTAGGAGGGGCTTCCTCGAAAAACGACGGCCCACCTGGATAAAAAGGAGGTTCAGCAGGAAATGCAACGGAGCCTGGCCGATTGCCCATCATTAGTTCGTTTGCTGTAAGCAAGCGAGGTATCATGCGGTTGATTCCCATACGAAGTGTCAGTTCACGCTCCATTGCATTTAGCTGCGCTAAAGTCATAGGTGTTGGCAAGTAACGAGAAGACTCGGTGTTACAAGGTTTCTGGAGAAGCGAGTCATTTCTCATTCGTCTACGGGTTACATTATCACCATCGTTATAATCATCTTCTATATCTGAAGCAGAAGCATAACCGAGAAAATTTGGTGGCAAAGGTCCGTACACATCCAGCGGATACACCATCTCCAATATCTCGCGGTCAAAACGATCACGCAGATTCACGCGACAGGCATGCAATAGCCGCAACGCTTCTATCTTTGATTCGTGTGCTTTCTCCCAGCTCTTGAGATCACGCTCACGTTCGAAAGCCAACATGAGACGACGATGTTTTTTCAGCTCAACAAGACAGTTGATGTCTAAATACGGCATTTCCCGTTGCCGAGCTAGGATTGAAAACAGTGTTGGAATTTTAAATAAGCACATTATCGAATAATAATAACACATTTTAAGCAAAAATGTTTCAGTGGCTATTTCAAGCGACTTCAATAAATGAAATCCTATTATACATTTTGATAAAATCAATGTAAAACTGTGCTACATTGTAAAATTGAACCAATGCAAGATTGATTGATTGCTGCAGGCGGTGATAAAAAATTAATCCAATCAAATCCGCCGACTCAATATACATCAACCACGTCTCACAAAAATAGAAACCTACTGTCAACTGTACACGTGATAAAGTTAAAACGCACTAATACGTATATCAGTATAAACGGAAAACCATCAGCACCTTAAAGCTGATTATTCAGTACGAAATACTATTAATAAACACGCATGACCCGCCAAAGAACAACAAATGGCTAAATCTTGGTGATGAATAACTTAGCTTTTTGTCTACGATACTGTCTCATGCAAAAATTGGAACTTCATTACGTACTTCTATAAAATATACATTAAAGTGATACGTGGTTAAATGAACTAATGGCTAGGAGAAAAAAATTAAAATAAAGATACGAAATATCAAAAAACTGCAAACCTTGTGACGCACTTTATCTTGTGTACTTATCGATCTTTCTATGTAACTGAAGCTTATTTGTATTGAATGTGATAAAAACATAAATCATTTTATAGACTTATACGTCTGAGATGTTCACTTCTGGATAGCAGAATTAAGTATCCAAAACCGATAGAAACAAATAATGAAAACAAAAGGCGACACGAGTAGCTAATATGAAACTTATAAACATATACCAAACAACCATCGATTGCTCGAATGGTGTTAAATACTGAAATACTATGCACTCAAGAGTCGGAAAACATAGAAAACAACCACCAGCCACACGTACCGACGTGTTTCGCCTTTCTACGTTCATCATAGCATTATGACAAGCTGATCAACGAGGATCAGATCGCAGTGTATACAAAGCAAAAGTAGATATACAGCTCTCACATACATTGCACTTGACTGAAAATTTATAGTCACGGCAACACAGAATTACAAATAAAAAACATATTTCCTTTTAACCATATTTCTAAATAAGCATATCTTGGTTAACGAGAACATTTAGAGCCAAAGTATAATTCAACTTAAAACGAGTTTAGAGTAGCCAGAGAGAACACTCCACGTGCAGAAATAAGCATTTCATAATTAAATTGTTCTACCGTTCGTTGACGGAGTACGTCATACACTTACCGAGCGCCTTCGCAGTTTCTTTTGTGCATTTATTAACTATCCCATATTCCTGGAGAGTAGTTTTTAAATAATTCACAAAACCAGCCAAGTCACCAGGCTCTAAGTCCTTTGCTTGATCCACAAGTACTTCTTTCCTACAAAGCCAGATTAACAACCATCAGTAAAAGTAGGATTTTATGACAAGCAGAAAATTAAGTGAACAGATGTTTCTGTTTCTTTTTGTATGCTGCATTGTAAATAAAAAAGCGATCGCATAAAATCACTATTAAAGAACATACTGATATTGTTATAATAATACAGGACTACGGTAGTCTATAATCAATTTAATGTAGGCGACATCCATATCATCGAGTAAACCAGCTGATAGGATGAAAGTAAATCATTTTATTAAAAATCGTATGATTTGTCAATATTAAATGAAGTAATTAATTTCGCAGTTATAAATAATCACGCCTCTATTTCTAACCTGTCCTTTACAACCGGCTTAGCCTCACTTTTCATTGTAGTAAAGCCGGATCCAATTAATTTAACAGCCTAAAAAAGTTGAGTGCACATTGCTTAAGAAATTAAAACGAAAATTTCAAGGCTTAAATTTGTAAAACTAAATTAGACAAATTCAAAAATAAAGATTGGATATCTATGTCAAAATCTTAAAAAAACAAACACTGTTATATATGTTTTTATATGGAATAAGTAATTATAATAAAAACTGTAGCGCCTTAAAACTCAAAAACACAATTTAAACAAACATAGTATTTTGTAACGACACAATCAATCGCCGACATATTGCGTAAATTAAATTCAAATTTATTTACGTTGCACCAATGAGAAAAAAGCAAATTGCCGTTTAACCACGTTTAACCACGCTTAACCAATAGTATGCAAGTACACATATTGCATGCTATTTAAGCACGGTAATTTACCATGCAAGTCAGTTGTGGCATTTGCCTTCTACCTGCTTCACGCGTGTGCGTTCTGTCGGCTGTCAATACGTGTGCGCTCTGTCGGCTGTCAATACCTACTCATCTTGATGCGGGATACCGGAGAGACGAGCCAATTGAGTGCAGGACCTGCAGGACACCATACACAACGCGATCACAGCTCAACCACGGGAGCAAAAACTCAACCAGAGTCCACCCAAGGCTCTAGGACATCTTCAACTCTGAAGACTTCAGGCGAACGCATTACCCGGCCCTCTTAAGGGCCCCCATATCAGTAACTAATCTCTATTCAGAGCACCTTAACCGAGTTTGTAACGTCGTACGGCATTTACTTGAAGCCGGGGCGTTTACAAAATTGGCGACCGCGCCAGGATATTGATTATTTTTCTGATTTTTTTTGGGAATAAATAAATTGACTTTATTCTTCATTTGTTTGGGATAAATCGACTAACATTTGCGTTTTCTTTACCCTGATCCTGGTTTTTCTGGGAATTCTGTTGGGCATATTTTCGTGAATTTGTGGTGTGAGCATAATAATAATTCATTGGCACTAAAGGCCAACGGGGCCTCTGTTCGTCTTCCCTAAAGGAAAATTTCAAATTTTGGAAGCAGTGTGTTATTCTTGCTGTTGAAAATAATAATTCATTGGCACTAAAGGCCAACGGGGCCTCTGTTCGTCTTCCCTACAGGACAATTTCAATTTTTGGAAGGAGTGACGCTGTTCTGTGTTGAAATAATAATACATTGTCATCAAAGGCCAACGGGGCCTCTGTTCGTTTTTTCCTTTTGTACTGGACAATATCAAGCAACAGTGGAAGCTGTTTGTGGGTAAGCGTTTCGTTATATATTTATACATTTATATATACATTTTCATATTGCTTATAAATTTATGCTTTTAAGATCCCGTAAGATTGTTAAAATGTCAGGTCCAATTTTAGATATTGATGTTCCTGTTTGGGATGGAGATAGTGAGTTATTTTTTATGCGCGTAGACTCCGCTTTCTCCCCGTTTCCTGATTATGACAGTCATCAAAAACTGTCAAAGGTTTTTGCTAAACTACCTTCTGAATTGCAGCGACGGATTTATCCTAAGCTTGAGGCCATTAGGAAGCTACCTAATCCCATTTTGGGCCTACAAAACGAGGTAGAATCCTTGCTTGGACCCACTGAAACTGAGCAGATAATAAACAAATATGCGCAGTTAGATATGCCAAATCTTGGCCCCATAGAAATACTGAGGGAATTACGGAAACGTTGGTATAAAACCAACATTTCTGATCATGAGGCTAAGGTTGTTTTTATTAACAATCTTCCCCAAACATTAAAACTCTTTGCCAGACAGCTCCCCAACACTCTCTCTATAGATGACTTATCTGAGAGATGTGAGTTAGAATATAGGGTTTTGGAACCCAAAGTGAATCCATCATCCTTTTCTTCACCCCCGCAAGATGATAGAATCTCCTCCTTAGAGAGAACAGTGGCGAACATGGCCAAAGTTCTAGAAGGATTGGCCATTACCAAATCGGAGATAAATCATGTGAATGCTCGACCAAAATTTGTTTCCAAGTCAAATTATAATGGTAGGCGGCGATCGAGATCTCCGCAATCATTTAATAAATATGCCCCAAAGAACTGGTGTTATAACCACCAGAAGTTTTTTATGCTTGCCAAGTTTGTCTTTGTCGTTCCGAAGAATTTCCGAATGAGTGTCAATTTCCACAGCTGACGGAGAGGACAACAGACCGCAGGCACAAGGGTGCATCAGTATCGGGAAACGTCTGGCGCAGGAAGTAGAAGACTGTACTTTCTGCACATCAACGGCATCAACGGCGCTACAGGGAAGAAGCCAACTACAATCCGACATCCCTGTCGACTCTTTTCGTCCACGCCGAATTTTTCACATAGAGAACCAAACAGACAATGCCGGTCGCAATCACCAGCCTACTTGTTTGCATGACCCGGCCAAACAGCCAAACGAACTTCTGCACCTTCTTGATTTCAAAACTGGCGAAGAGTACATCGTAGACACAGGTGCGGCAGTCTCAGTTCTCAAAGGTGATTCAATGGCCGAGATGTCGCTAGGCGTTCTTCTC
This sequence comes from Eudiplozoon nipponicum, assembly GCA_029291075.1. Classification (NCBI taxonomy): domain Eukaryota; kingdom Metazoa; phylum Platyhelminthes; class Monogenea; order Mazocraeidea; family Diplozoidae; genus Eudiplozoon; species Eudiplozoon nipponicum. The sequence goes on from JAQBSW010002844.1 coordinate 45,725, forward strand.
GCAACAGCTACAGGCGAGCCCATACCAACTTATGGCTGCCAATACCGCACACTCAACATAGGTCTACGACGTGAATTTTCCCACAACTTCATCATTGCCAAGGTCTCACATAATATAATAGGCCTTGATTTCCTTCTAAAATTTCGGCTCATTGTTGATCTTGCCAATCAAAAGATCATCGACCCCTCCACCGGACTTGAACAAAGCTTTTGGACACTTGCCTCCGAGCGTTTGGAGTTACAGGTCATTCAGCCAACCCCAGTGCATCATTCAGCAGAGATATCAGCAGCTCTTCGAAAATACAAATCGCTTTTCGATCTTAACAAATCCGATCTACAAGTCTCCAACACGATGCATCATATCGTCACAGAAGGACAACCTATTGCACTCAAGAAGCGACCACTGGCTCCTGCTAAGCTGAAAGCTGCCCAAGAAGAATTCTCAAGGCTTTTGGAAGAGGGAATCATCAGACCATCGAAAAGTTCATGGGCGTCACCACTGCACTTAGTCTCAAAATCAAACGGATCGTACAGAGCCTGTGGAGACTACCGTAAGCTAAATTCAGTGACAAAATCTGATGCATATCCTATTCCAAATATCAACACTTTACTTGAAAAACTCAACGGCAGCAATTTCTTCTCAGTAATTGACCTCAGACAAGCCTACCATCACATCCCGGTAGCACCAGAGGATATCGAGAAAACTGCAGTCATCACTCCATTTGGCCTTTTTGAATATCTTTACATGCCTTTTGGACTCAAGTGTGCTACTCAGACATTTCAAAGATTCATAGACAACATACTTCGCGACGACTCTGCTTATTGTATGTCATATCTAGATGACATTATGGTATTCAGTCCAGATCTAGAATCTCATGCGAAACATCTACGAAATGTCCTCTCACGCTTATCCAACCACGGACTCAAGATCAACTGTGACAAGACGCAGATTGCAACTTCATCCGTCGACTTCTTAGGGCATCGTATCACGGCCCAAGGTATTCAACCGTTGCCGTCAAAGACGAATTCAATCAAGAATATCAAGTCACCAAGGACTTTGAGCGATTTGCAGAAAATCCTGGGAGTACTAAACTATTATCGCAAGTTCCTTCCAGGCCTTTCAAAACAACTTTATCCTTTGTGCAGGCACCTGCGGAACCGAAAAGGACTTAGCAAGAATTCCATCATTGCTTGGTCATCCGAAGACGAGGAATTACTTCGACTTGCAATCAACTCGTTAGCAAATGCCACAATGCTAACGCATCCAGATTTTGAAAAGCCATTTCTACTCACGACAGATGCTTTTGAATTCGCTATTGGAGCCACTTTGGAACAAGAGATCGACGGAGTTCGGAAGCCTATCAGTTTCTACTCGCGTACTCTCCAACCAGTAGAAACGAGGTACGACACTTTCGGCCGAGAACTTCTCGCCATCCACGACGCAGTGCGCCATTTTATCAGCATCATTGGCAGTAGCAGATTTGTTGTTTTCACAGATCATGCACCACTAGTTAGCGCACTTCGAAACGCAACTTCATCTATCGCCAAGTACCCTGCCAGAGTGGAAAGACAGCTTTCTCGTCTAAGCGAATGGCAATTTGACGTCTTTCACGTCAAGGGCAAACAGAACTTCATTGCAGATGCCCTGTCTAGGCCAGACGTCTCTCTACAACCACCTTCACCGTCACCATTCACTGTCAACTCCGTGGCACTCAGTGAACCTGCACTAACGCCAACTCTCCTGCGAACTGAACAACGCGGTGACATTCACATTCAAAGATCAATAGCCCGTCACCCAACCAAGTTCATATGCCGTCTGTGGGAAGGCTTACCAATTGTTTACTTCACGGGTACGCAGCCCAACAAGCCAGTTCTGCCGACCAGCCTTCAGAGGAAGGTTTTCGATTCAATTCACTCAATTTCTCACCCAGGAAGCCAAGCGACTGTCCGACTTCTTACAGATCGTTTCTGGGGTCACAGACTTAGGCAGAATGTTAAACGATGGGTCTCAGAGTGTGCAATTTGTCAGAAAAACAAGATCACACGACACACTCGTTCTAAGTTGCAACATTTTCGGTCTACTTCTCGCCTAGCCATCGTCCACATCGACATTGTTCATCTGACAAAGGTTCAAGGTTTCAGCTACCTTCTAACTATGATCGATAGATTTACACGGTGGCCTGCGGCATTACCTCTTGGCACCATTTCTGCAGACGAAGTAACTAACGGTTTTATCTCTGCATGGATATCCAATTACGGTGTTCCCAATGAGGTCATCACGGACAGAGGCACTTGCTTCTCATCTGATCGTTTCAAAACCACCTTGCGGTACATGGGATGCATCTTACGCCAGACGACTGCCTACCATCCCCAAGCTAATGGCATGGTAGAGAGAATGCATAGGGAACTCAAAGCAGCTTTAGCATCCTCGTCCATTAATGACAACTGGGTCGATGCACTACCTTTAGTTCTGCTGGCCATGCGTTCTCGTACTCGAGAATCCATTAAAACGTCTGCGTCACAACTCTTGTATGACATGGATCTACGCCTGCCTAGTCAGCTCCCACGTCTACTACCGGCACAAGATGACCCACAAAACGAAGCTACCCGCCTTCGACTTCATTTCGGTAACATGTCCGAACAGCAGCCGAGACACACGCCTCGTCCAGTCTTCGTTCACCCACAGCTCCACAGCTGCAAGAGAGTACTCGTTCGCAACAATAATGCTGTTGCACCACTACAACCCAAGTATCGCGGTCCTTACCCGATTTTACTAAGACAGCCAAAATACTTCATCATTATGCAAGGCGCTACACCGACATCAGTAAGCATAGACAGGTTAAAACCGTTTATCGAACCACCTGATCCTGAGAGCGTTCAACCTTCTACACACGTCTCAGGCTCCGTCTGCCCACAATCTCAACCTGCTTTGTATAACGCGTAATTAATTTTTTTTAAACATTAACATTTAACTATAAAATTTTTTTTAACCTTACGTTAATTTTTAGTATTTGTCTCACGTGGCATAACCAGCTGTTCTTAGCTAACAATTGTGTAGCATTTTTGAACAGTTCTTTGGTATTATGCCATCTCTGAGGCAATGTTCGTGTACATATTTTTATGCAATTACCTTTGATTTTAATGTATATATTTTTACATTATAATGTATTTCTCACACATGACATTACACTGCCTATTTTGGTATGACCAGCTACTTAGAGCTAACGCTTTCGTGTAGCAACACTAAGTAGTGATCAGCTTCATATCATGGTACAGGCCACTTTCAATGCATATCTCAACTTTATCTATTTCACAAAGACCACTCTACAAATGTCATGACCACAACGTCGAGCACTCTAGCTCCTTTGGTCGTATACAAACACATTGACAATGATCCAACCTGCTTAGGTTTTTAACTTAAACCTGGCAAATTCAGAGGCGATTTACCTCGAAATCTTCACGCTGCGGCTCCAAAATACTTACACTGCTCTATTTTGCCTCACGTGCTATGACCGTCCACTAGAGCTAACAATTTGTGTAGCAATTCCTAGTGGTTACCTGGCATCATATCATTGTTGAAGCAACCAACAAGCATATTTAAGCCCAGCACTTATGGTTCATCATATTTTTGCTTAACTTGGTTCGAACTCTGTCATGCATTTCTTATCTAGCCTCGCAGAGAGGAATATTTTTTTCTTTTTTTTCAGAGAGGAAAGTGTTGTAACGACACAAATCAATCGCCGACATATTGCGTAAATTAAATTCAAATTTATTTACGTTGCACCAATGAGAAAAAAGCAAATTGCCGTTTAACCACGTTTAACCACGCTTAACCAATAGTATGCAAGTACACATATTGCATGCTATTTAAGCACGGTAATTTACCATGCAAGTCAGTTGTGGCATTTGCCTTCTATCTGCTTCACGCGTGTGCGTTCTGTCGGCTGTCAATACGTGTGCGCTCTGTCGGCTGTCAATACCTACTCATCTTGATGCGGGATACCGGAGAGACGAGCCAATTGAGTGCAGGACCTGCAGGACACCATACACAACGCGATCACAGCTCAACCACGGGAGCAAAAACTCAACCAGAGTCCACCCAAGGCTCTAGGACATCTTCAACTCTGAAGACTTCAGGCGAACGCATTACCCGGCCCTCTTAAGGGCCCCCATATCAGTAACTAATCTCTATTCAGAGCACTTTAACCGAGTTTGTAACGTCGTACGGCATTTACTTGAAGCCGGGGCGTTTACAATTTTGTCCTAAACCTTAACGCATATATAATTTGTTTTGTTTAATTCTGCTACTTTTATTTAGTAATTTAACATAGTAACAGATTCTCGAGTGAAATTTGATTTATCCTGTAAGCCACAGCCTTATTTGTGTTTAATAAAATTTATATTATTAGTATCTTTAGCGAAAGAACTGACAGTTTACAAACTTATTATGTATATTTTGATTAATATAAATGTGAAATCTACATGGTTCTTTTGAGTTGATCGGTGATTAATAAACATAAGCAAGCTGCGATTTTTCTAATCGAAATATGAATGTAATCGTTCATTGTAAATGAAAAAGTAATCTTAATTAGATAGCAGTCATTCGAATATTAGTTTGTTAATTTGTCAGTTAGCATATGCTTGACGATAATTAATATAAATTTATTGCTACTTGTGCCTCATGTTGATTTTGTATCCGTCTTAGGTTAGATTGGAGCCTGCAGATAAATCTATACGACGACATTTTGGCATGGATAAATTCCAAACGAACTGATTTGAATGACCGGCTTCCTAATATGTATAATGGTGGATATAAGTATATATATAATTAATTCACCACTGTTGTAGAGGCTTTTGCCCTATTAACTAATAAGCCACATAGATGCCAAGCCCGTACCAATCTTGGTGTGTCTGTAAGTGTCTTATGTTATTGATTGCTATATGAGCTGGAGTTTAAATGGTTCATCAGTGCTTATAAGTGTATCAGACTCATACCTGCGACTATTTCACCAAAGCCATCAGTGTTGCCAAATTTAACATTAGACTCATGGTTAAACAGAATTATATCAACTTAAATATGTAATAGGCAATAGGACTGTGTGCATCTTACACAACAATGCACATCGACCGTTTGATCTAGAAAGAGATTCGACACATAAAACAGAGTAATTATATTACATGTTTTTGTTCGTTCCCAATATGCTCGAATAAGAAAATAACATCGTAGTAGTAAACGTGTAGTTTAGAAGATAAAAATTGCAAAGGTTACACAAGTTGCACGATGACAACGATACGTCGACGAAGAAGCTCATGCCAGTCAGGCACAATATAGAAAACCGAAATGAAGCACAATTCAACAGTATAAATACCTGAAAGAATTTAAACAAAGAATGTTCTCGAATTTAAACTAACAGTTTACTTTTTAAATATTTTCATCTCAATAAGTCACGCTTGTTTAAATTTAGCAACACATTTTTACTTTACTTTTGTCGGAGGAAATAGTTTCTCTAACACTGTAATATAATGGAGTATAATTAAAGGAACACTTTATTTGATAAAATAATCATTGGTTCATAAACATGTAGAACACAAAAGGACTTGACTAAATATATGCTCATTTTGTGTTGGTTTAATTTTAATTATAAGTTTATACGCGTAGAGTGCAGACTATTTCCGTAATCTCTGGAACGCCTCTCAGACATCATATCCGCGCTTTTGAAATCATTAAGATATTCACAATGATTTTTAAAACTAGCCACATACTTTTTATAAACTTCCTCCCTTAGGCTTTACTTCGTAGGGCTTTTGGCAAACGCTCTGCGTCAGCATCTTTGTAGCATCTTGTTATGTTAGAAACAACAATTAATACAAATCGTTTTATTTAAATTATCAAGAGAGGGAGCCTGCTGTTTCAAGTGGATTCCTGTGTATACCAAGAAGGCATGAAAGGTTTTACCACAAGGAACCGTATAAAATTACAATTATTTCTCAACCAAAATCCTTCCAGTAAAGTGTTGCTGGGTAGGACTCTTTATGTAAAATAAAAATAATTTATTGAATAAAAGTAAAATTAGGTATGGGTCAATAATACAAGTGAACTATGCTCAATCGTGCCACGCTCTTGCGGAAACGAAACCGGTAGCTGATTAGCAGTGAACAAACAAAACCGGAAGCACTCAATAAAACATATGTTTTTACACAAGTCTTGTGTTGATAAAACTGGTGGAAACTTCAAATTTTTAATTATTTTCTTCATATGAATTATCAACTCATTCAGAGGCCTACATGTTTTAAAAGGTGTCTATATATAGTCACTGCTTGCGAGTTTCTGACAACTCTTCCAAAGCGTGATATTCCATGGGTTGCCTCTGTTTAGATAGGTTTCACTTAAAAGGTGGCTTGCTCATCATCTGCCTTTTCATCACTCTTACCTGTAAATTCTTTATTGTCTCGAACTTCTGGACTCTATACTCCTCTAGCTCCTAGGTCTCACCACCCACCCTGGTAAACTATCGAATAAGGTGATCTAAGGCTACAGACTCCACTGTACTATTTATCTCAACGAATGCGTTCTTTTCCGCTATTTGTTTGAATTTGCACTACCATTTACAAAATGGAGTCAAGCTGCTCTTACTGGTTTTGTTTATGATGTATACACACGAGACCGTTTTCAAATTTGAGCACACAACACCGGCCTGATGCTTCTAATCTTTGTTGGAGCTAAGCGAAACATCCTATCTTCTATCTCAACTTCTGGTTTCAACCTACCCAACTGGACGCCTAATCGGGACAACTTAGTTTTTCTAAAAGAAGGTCCCGAGGTAACCTTAATAGCTCTCCATATATAGCTTGGCTATGGACTTTCCTACCTGACACACACAGATTAAGCATTGCCATCAATATTCTAAACAATTCATGTATCTCACTAGATTCACTAGTGAACCTTAGCGCTGACTTTGGTTTCCAATCCAGTAAGTACATCATTCCATTTATTCTGTGATTTTAAGCACTCGTATGCTGTGCATAATTTCCAATTGTATGCAACAACCGAATGAAAAGCTTGGATATGAATTTGTTGCGGTCATCAGTGGTGAGCCTTACCGATGCATAATAACGTGAGATCGAATTATGCAGGAAGAATAACATTTCCTGGGAAATCATATCCACCAGAATCGCCAGCTTAAACTGATGTCTGAGCCTGTTCGCCATAGCGAGCAAGTACCTCCAACCATTGACTTCGTGAATTTAGAAAATTTGTGTATATATGCACAAATTGATCAACAAGTACTCGTGTTTTTACCTAAATCATTGGATGCTGAAATACACTACACGTGCCCTTACTCATACCCCTATGTCTTTAGACATATTTAGTCATACACAGGTGCTAGTATGATGATTTCGCTCAAAATGTTCTTAACCATTTTTAATTTTATTTGTCTTACTGGCTTGAAGTGATAGCTCAGGATTTCTTTATCGTACAACTTTCCCGAAGGAGAGATGTCGAGTCAACCATCCAAAAATTTCGGCTATACTCGTCATGAAGCGATTTAAATGCACACGATATTCTTCACGAAATCCACTATGTATAATTATACCGTCGGGATACAACTTTTAAAATTGATAGCAGTGAGTGATTTATTCTGCCAAATACTGGAATATATGACTCGCATTTCAGTCCGAAAGACATTCATGGAAACACATGCGTTCTTCCTATTATAAATTGAATTGCGATGAATTGAATGGTATTTTTCTTTATTGGTATTTACTAATACGCTTTCCGAAGATCTAATGTCGTGTAAATCGCCAATAGTATTCTGTTGAAAAGTTCTCTGATTTAATAGTAGATGAGCCCCCTTTTATCACCGAGTTGAATAGATAATAGTTTCCATGAGCCCTCCATGTTCACGGTTCAAGATTTGGTGTAACCTCTGTTAGAGACGCAAAATTTAAAAGTGAATTAAAAGTTTCTTCATGCAGTTTGTGGAATTCTTCGAGAGAAACATTTTTCCTATGTTACGCCAATTGGCCAGCTTCTGGTGAATTGTGTAATAATCCCACGAGCTCAATTTCGTGCTTTATACATGTTTTCACACCATTAAGCCTAGCAGTTAATGATTGAAACGCCTCTATGTATTTCGCGATTACGTCGACTAAGTCATTATCCATTTGTCGCAGGGGAAAGTGAACTTGCCTCACCTTATTGACGCATCCCTGCTTCGTCCAAAACTCTTGTATCTAGTCATATAATCCCTTTATTGGGATCCACATCCAAATTGAACTGGTTTAAAATGCTCATGAAACATATGCTTGTCTATTAAATACGCGACAAGAAAATTTCACATGAATGAAGATTTTTGCCCTAATATCACAGACGACTACTTCATCTCTTTAACCTCTATAGGACAACCATTACTTACTTTACTTTACTGCGGCTGACTCCTTTTGGAGGATAAGCCGGCTCCATTGATTTCATGGAGTTTCTTGGGAATTTGGTACAAGTGGTGTCCCCTCACCACTCGGCTTTTTGATCGAGGACGCACCTCTAGCCTTTGCACATCCAAGCGCAGTCTGCAAGGCAGCAGTAAGTTGCATGGTTGCCGTTGGCTGTTGAGAGCTCATTCGCCATTCGGAAGTACGGGGTACTGTCCAGGAGTCCATGTAATCCTGTGGCTGTTGAACCCTTTTGTGGCGGGGAACACACGCCGAGTCATGGTGCCGTCGTCGGGCTCCTGTGGTATTTTATAGGAGATCCGATTGCCGGTCGGAAATCCACCACGCCCTGGTGACACCACCGCCATAGCCCCGTTAGCCCATGTACGATCGGCCATCGAGACATGGTTGACACCGTCGTACCACGTTGAGGAGGGGATGGACTTTACGAGGACAACCATTCGCTGTCCATAGCTTATTATCAATTGTGGGGCAATCTATGTCCACCATATCCGACCTCATTATGCCACTTCCGCGGTGGTATAAATTGAAAATATAAATCCGAATAGCTGGGCAGCCCTTGTCGAGATCACCACCTAAACGAAATCTTATTATGCAGGCTGCTTGTGTGTCTCCATACATCATGGAAGTTTTCGTACTAGAATATTGCAAATACTTTAACATACTCTTTCTTTGAGTACCTTAGAGCTTTACGGACGCTACATCCGCTTCCGTTCTTATTTCATAAGTTTTAGCATTTACTGGAAATCGTTTTCTATACTGGACGTGTGCTGCTTTCCACTTGTGCGTTCGTAAGTTCGAGAAGAATCAGCCTACTGTTGTTATTTTTCAAGCAGTTTATATTTACGGTGTTATATGCACTAGTCGCGTGACTCACAGAAGTGCTCACCTCGTTTAGAATGCGTATTTCAACCTAGAAATAGCGACCTGGCATGCTCTATACCTTCCATCATTCGGAAGATTTTAACCGTCGCATGTTGTAGGCTACAAATCTCATCCTGCTTGTCCGGAAGAATTTTTCAAGTCTTCCCGGCTTCCTGAACTTGGTACGATTCTGTAATCACGGCGTGTGCTCGTAGCTCTCGTTAATGATGCAACAACGTGTAGTCCTTTGAAATTAATTGGCCACTAAATTTAAGTTGCAATCGTGTATTAGGTGTTGCGCACCTACTACCAAATTAGTTAAGATATGATCAGAAAGATTTACCAATGACAGCATGAACGGAAAGTATAATCTCGTGCACATTTGTTTCGTGCTTACTGACGACTCATCAGTAGGAGCAGGTATTACGCCCTTTACCAATTATATATTTAGGTGAGGAATGTGGGAAAATAGGATGGTAAATATCCTATACGGATTTGTAAACCTCATTAGTGAAGGTAACTTAGAAAATGCGACTTCAAGGCCGACATATTTTCCCACATTCTTCACCCAAATAGATTGTGAGTATTGGGCTCTGCACCGACTCCTACTGATGAGTCACCCGTAAGCACGAAACGAATGTACACATGAGATTATACGTTCCGTTCATGCTGCTTTGGTTTATACTTCTGGTCATATTTGAACTAATTTGTTACTAGGTGCGCAACATCTAGTAAAAAATTGCATAGATATTAATTCTCCTTACAAACAATATATAACACTAAATTTAATGTCTAAAAACGTCTAATTTGACTGCTAATTTAAATGGTAATTTTGCCACATATGTGCTATTTATTTATAATTGAAAGATATCTAGCTCGAAAGCTTTCGCGCATATTATATCGTAAAATTACTATGGGGATTTGCCTTTCATCACCTTCTGACGCGATAGGTCAGTCACCTATGTTCATTAAACAGAAGATTAAGTGAGTTGAATGGCACATTTTCCATTACGTATCTTCTGAAACAAGTCAGGATTCTCTATAGTGTTGCTGGTAACGCTATCCATGTTGAGACAAATATATCGAGTAGTTCGTCATTTCTCTTTGATCTGTACCTCATTCTTACATCCTTAATCCATTCCATATGGTTGTCGGGCATAAAGGTTTATAGATCAATGTAAATAGAGATAACCTTGCGACCGGCTTGGTCACCATCTCTCGTAGATTCTCCATTCTCGTTATCCAATGAATGCATCTCGGACACCAGATCCGTGCTCCTACAATTGCTCAGATACTCGTCAAGATCTTCTCTTTGGCTTGATTTATTAGGGCTCTCAATCAAACACTCTGCGCTTAAATTGCCAGTCCTTAAACTAGTTGCATCAAGCATGTTCTAGTAGGACAACATCACATGTTCATGATAAAAAATATGAAAACAGAGAAATAAAGCACTTCATACAATTATTTAACCAAACTATCCCTGAATTCTAGAATGCTCCAGCCGTGTAAAACTGAATTCCGATAAAGTTACACGAAACGACGAAACTAAATGTAAGCTTAATGTATGGGTTATTTGTATACCGCAAGGTCATTGGTATATGCAAGATAACGAGTTAACAAACAGATATTGGATTCTGAGTATACGGCAGCTGATTGGTTTATTTATTCGTTTTTATTTTCTGGATATAACATTTTTAGTTAACTCCTCAGTCAAACCTCGGTTAAATATGATAAAAAGAAAAGTTAAGTTTGGGTTGAATTGTAACAATCAGTGTCTATCAAGCAGATATTAAAGTGCGAATCCGGTGATTTTTGGGAAGGATTCCTGATTGAGGCAGTAGTGTGTAATTTCGAAGAAAGAACTGAGAGGTAGGTGCAGCTGACTTTTAAAATTTAGTAAGCTCTTGGTGATTGAGTTGTATACGAATTTTATCGTAACTTGGGTTTAACTTGTAGATACGAAAAATACTCTTATTGTAATAATAATAATAATAATAATAATAATAATAATAATAATAATAATAATAATAATAATAATAATAAATAATAATAATAATAATAATAATAATATTATTATTATTATTATAAATAATAATAATAGTTTAAAAATAATAACAATAATTATTAATAATAATAATAATTATTATTATTTTATTATTATTATTTATTATTATTATTATTATTATTATTATTATTATTATGGGGATTAAATTCAGTATAAGAACAGTTTGCTAAAATCTCAAAAGGAAATCTTGTTAACCTAGCAAACAGAATCAGGAAAATATGCTCTGAACACAAGATCGAAGAAGAGGTAGGCTACCTGGGGAAGCTTGTTATTGAACAACTACCTGGAGCGGTTCAAAGATGTTAGCATCAGTCCACATCCGATTCGTACTACAGAGAATACTGTCAAAATAGTTCTTTGACTTATCATTTAGAGGTGACTTACAAGCCTCAATAATTGCACGGTGGTTAAATCGAGTTACTAAGGAGAATTTCACTAGTGCACAAGTTAACATCACATTAAGCACACAGAGTATCATGAGTTTGGAATCATTGTCCTGTCTTTGACTTATCCTTTAGAGGCGACTTACAAGCCTCAATAATTGCATGGCGGTTAAATAAAGCTACTAAGGAGAATTTCCCTAGTGCAAAAGTTAACATCACATTCAGGGCAGAATATCATGAGTTTGGAATCAAAGGTTTATTTGCCAATTGTCTTCAAATCATTTTTAGTCTAAAATTTACGTAGTATATATATTGAACCTATGAAAAGGCAATTGATCAACAGAATATTTATCGCGGAAAATGATTAGAAAAGGCCCGGAACCGTCAAGAAAATCATATATATATATATATATATATATATATATATATATATATATATATATAGTTATATAGTAAATTGCGCCTTATTACATGAAATATGATTGTTGTTTAATACAAGTTATTATAATTTGACCGTAGTTTAACCTATTTGATGTATTATCTGTTTTTCTGTTGGATATAATCTGTTATCTATAGGTCGCTCACTTTCGTTGTAATGCCACTTAAGCATAGTTCACAATTGACATGGAGACATTGAGTAGATCCATGGATAAGGTTTCGCCAAACGCCCTGGTAGACGGATTTCACTTTCGAAGAAGAGTTGAACGCATTGATTGGCGTCGTCTGGGTAAGCTTCTTTTACTTTTTAACACGCTCTAAACGAAACAGCTTCAGTCGACATTAATCGCGTTGCCAGCAACCTGGACATCGACACACTCCAGGCCAATCTGATGAGTGTCACGTTCTGTGACATTCACTCGGAGATTGTAAGTTGCCGACTTTGTTTTTTTACCGCACTATACTATTTCTATTGCAGGACACTCAAGAAGTCGATTCAAATTTTGTGAAACTCTTTCAACTGGCACAGCTGTTAATCGAATACCTTTTGGTATGTGGCTATTCTTCTTTCGTTACACACTGTTTTTTAGTTCTCGCAAGACTATTTAACAAGTAAACATGAACAGACAGAAGGTGAAAACAATCAGCTGAAGAAAGTTAGCTTTATTTTGCTTTGAAATGTCTGAACCAATGTATTATTGCAGTTCTTCTCATCGTCATCGCATTTTTCTTAATATTAATCATTATAATTAAAGCAAATTTTGAGGCTAGAGGACCAGCTACGTGACGCAAACTCACGATTGATTAAAGTTCGTCGCGAATGTCATCGGCGACGGCTTTTGCTAATGGCCCAACAACAGCTGTTAAACGCCTCTTCCGCTCCGCTTGTAGCCGGCAGTGCTGGTGGAGTTAGGCCGTCGTTAGACACGATCAATCATCCCCAAGCACAAACGCGCCACAACACCTGTCCTTACTGTTCTAAAGTGTTCATAACGAGGGACTATCTGCAGGCTCATATCCAACGGAGACATGTTGCTGAGCTGACTGCTGTAAGCGTGCAATGCTACCTGAGCGAGGCGATTGGTTATTTATTATACTTGCCTAATTTACATACTATTAATTCTTTTGAAATGCGAGCTTTAATAAAATTCATTGTACCCTTCCTATGTGCAAAAACAAAAAGAAATTTAGTCAGATAAAATAAGCACTTCTTTCTCGTTATCTCCTCAGGTATCTGCTAATGAACATAGCCATATATAAATTGGAAGACAAAACAAGATAGAACTATGTAAACATAGCGAGAGTGTGAAAAAACGGAAGCCAATCAATTGAGTGCGTCACATTCAGTTCAAGCTCAATGCCTGAACATGCATTAACAAAGCACATAAGAATATTGGCTTCACGTCGGAGCACGAGAAAGATGGTCGTCTGCCTTTCGTAGATGTACTGTTAAAGAAAGAAACTAATGGTAAATTAAACAGAACAATTTACCATAAACCAACATGGTCTGCACACTATTTGCATTACAGCAGTTTTGTGCCATTTCAATATAAATTATCAACAGTTCGTGGTTGCTTTTCAAGAATTGTCAGGTTGGTTAGTCAAGATTCTAAAGAAAATGAATATAATAAAGCAATTAACGATTTAATGTCTAATGGCTATCCCAGACAATTAATTGAATCAATTATTAAAAGGGGAATTAACCAGAAACAGACGTATTATGGGCCAGAAAAGAAAACAGTCTACCTAAACATCCCATTTAAGGGGGATGCAGTTTCCCGAATGGCACAAAAGAAAGTTGAAGCAGCATTGACACGCACATTTAATGCAGCCAAACTACGAGTGTTATTTGGGGTAACACACTTGCCTTTACCAGCAATCAAAGAGAAACAGCCGTTAATGTCGACATCAAATATTATTTACCAATATACATGCGCAAGTTGTCGATCAACTTACGTAGGCCGATCGACCAGACGGTTGATTACTCGAATGAGAGAACATTGCAACTTAAACGCCTGTTTTAAATCAAATGGTAAATACACGTCTGCAATTGCGCAACACATTGTCGAAACATCACACCTATGTTCTCCAGAAGTAGCATTTAAAATAATTACTGAATGCAATAACAGCAGGCAGTTAGCCTCATACGTTGCTTTATGGATAAACAAATTGGAGCCGGGCTTATGAAAGCAGAAGAAGCATGTTGGCTTCCGTTTTTCACACTCTCTCTATGTGTACATATTTCTATCTTGTTTTGCCTTCCAATTTATATATAAAGCTATGTTCATTAGTGGATACTTGAGGAGATTATGAGAAAGACACGTTTCTTGTATCTGATAAAATTTCTTTTTGTTTTTTTACAAGGAGGGGTACAATGAATGCTATTAATTGATTTATGGAGGCGTTTACTATGATCTTGTCACATGGGAAGCCTCGAATTTTGGTTCAGTGTGCTGTTAACAATTAGTGCTAAATGGATCGCGACGTAATGCGGGCCGATTTGCCAGGTGCGAGGAATTTACGTTTTCGCGGATAGTGGAATTCTGGCTATTGGCGTTACTATACTGTCTTTTAGTTGTGTTTTGTCATATTAATGTACTCATCTGAAAATTAATAAAAAAATTGACGCTAAATTTTGTAAAAATAAGCAAGCGTCTTGAGCGACGCGGTGTATGGGTGCTAGACTGAGGCAGATTTACCCTGGTTTGAGCTCCGCTCGTGGAAATTCTGGCACGCACTTGACGAATAGCTAATCTGAGCCATAGCGGTCTACTCGACGACTTGAATTTGATACTGTATGGAATGTTTAGTCTATACTGCCGACGTAAATAATAAAGTCCTTCGATAAAATCTTTAATTGAGCAACATTTCCAAAGGTGGCATAGTGTGCATTCTATAGTGTCGGATCGGATGTGCTCATTTGGACATTTTGGTGGATAGCGATGCCAAGTAGGCTAAAAATATAAGACAGACTGGAAATAATAATAAGAACTCTGTATATAACTGGAAAAATTGCATGTATTGCATGCTTTGAGTGGCGAAGTGCATGAGAGGAAAACTCAGAAACAAGCGTGCCCTGGTTCGAGCCCTGGTCGCGTAATTATTACAGGTACTTGATGAGTGCCCAATAAGAACGAAACCGATCTATTTGATGAATATATATATATATATATATATATATATATATATGTCAACATTTAAATGCGAACGCATCACTGAAGATTTGCCAAGGATTCTTTTTTACATGAATAAGCGTGCTAGGGAATAAATGGTTTAGATTCAGAGTTCAATTTTATTTTAATTTTTTGGAGGCTTGCGGAATGCGGGCGTCATAGTGAAGCATTTCACGATTTTCAACCGCGGGTTGTCGCTTTGCACTGCCAGTTTTGCAAAGGTCCCATTGCTTGTCTATTCCAGGTATGTATTGAGTTCCTCTTCGTGGTGGCTGGGTGGTGATTAGACCTACGGAATCTTCAACATCGTTCATATTAACCACCGGACATGAGGTAGGATCTAATCAATCAACGAAGACTAGATCGTAACTCGTTTCCAGTGGCTAGTATGAACGACGTTGAAGTCTTCGGTGGTCAAATCAGAACCCAGCCACAACGAAAACGAACTCAATGCGTACTTGGAAAAGGGGGATCAATCGGATCTATACGAAACTGATAGTGCAAAGCGACAACCCGTGAACGTAAATCGCGGAGAATTAAGAGCCAGTCATCGTACCTCATTTCCAGTGGTAAGCATGTGCGATGTTGAAGCCTTCGGAGGAAAGGGACGAATCGGCACCCAGCCACCACGTACACGAACTCGCTGCGTACTTGGAAATGGAGATCAACTGGATCTATGCGAAACTGATAGTGCAAAGCGACAACCCGCGAATGGAAATCTTGACATGATTCCCTTAATTTGGCTGTTTTTTGATAGTCCCAACCATCTTAACGCTCCTATTGCTGGGCAGTCGTCGTCAGGCGGGAAGATTTCGTGTTAACGAACTTGTTATGTATATGCATATTATTTCATATTCAATAAAATTTGATTTGCTAACGTTGGGAAATGGGGCGCGTGCAGACAATTGAGAACTTCACTTTTTCCAAATCGTCTTTCAGGATGAAAATGCTTCTCGACGTTTCCTTGCAACAGTTGTTGTCGCCGCATTTATTTAATAAATTCAGTGCTACAGATGCTCATTCGAAGCCATGCACATTCACCTGGCATTTGTGTTGCATTTTCTCGTTGATCCACTTTTAGAAGCCGTGTTTTCTGTTCCCTTGATTATGCCAGAAACCCTTATTTTTTGTTCTCTACGATTTAGTAATTTGATTGCTAGATTCATTTTCAGGAGTGAAAAAAAAATTCTCTTACAGAGTCTACATAACTATAACATGATTCGCTGGTCTCTTTGATCTCTACGACTATTTCGCTCAGTCCTGAAGCTGTTTTCTCGGACAAAAATCAAAATATCGAAACAGGAATTAGTGCTTTCCGGTATCGTGTGTTCACCATTTGAACACGTCTGTAATTGCACAAAATACTGTTGAAGCTGCACACGTAGCATTCAAAGTAATTACTAAATGCAAAAACAAAATGGAGCTAGCCACATACGAAACCTTATGGATAAACAAAATGCAGCTGGATTTATGCAAGCAGAAGAAGCATGTTCAAGCATTGAGCTTGAACTGGAAGTGACGCACTCAATTGATTGGTTGTTCTCTTATTTCACACTCTCTCCATGTTTACATTTTCTATTTTGTTTTGCCTTTCAATTTATATATAAAGAGATGTTCATTTGTAGATACTTGAAAAGAAAATAAGAAAGAAGCGGCTCTTGTATCTGATAAATTTAATTTTAATTTTACACATGGGAAGGGAACTATGAAATCTATTAATTCTCGCATTCCAAAAGAATATATATATATATATATATATATATATATATTTGTCAGTATGAACTAAACAGGTAGGAAAGGTAATACATCCAGTGGACATGTGTCGTCATTATTGGGAACTGTCCAAGCACTGTCAAGAATTTATGTTCGAATAACTGTTAACACCGTCTACATAATCAGTGGTCTTTTAGTTATGATTACATTTTTTTTGTTGCTACAGCAAATTGTTTTAAAAGCGCTCAAAATGAATATGATAAATATGTTTGCAATTTTCAGCTATCTTTGGCGAACCAGCAAAATGCTGCTTTGCCCGTTGGCCAGGATGAACAAGCAGCAAAGCAGCCAGCAGTTACAGAAGAACCGATTCTCAAAGAAAATGGTTTAGCTGAAAAACTGCTTACTCGAGCGTTGGCCGCTTTACTGGACAAGGTATTTAATATTGATTTAGCTAGATTTACCCTTTCCAGTGCAATTGCATTGGAGTTCACTTCTTTGAAATAAATACCTACGTCTTTTCTAGACCAAATATTTGACAGCTGTCATTAGGTTCACTTGTCGTGGCCGTTCCATAGATAATTCAATCAATCGTATTGGCCGAAGTGAACCGGGCAATCGGACATGCCTAGGGCAGTTTTTCAAGCCATCGACAACTATGGCAAGACGAAGGTATTGAACTTCGCTCTAAAGCCATTGCGTACGATGCGTCTGTACGTGTGCTTCTCCAAATGTCGTTGAGACGTGGACTTTCCAAGTATAAGATCTATGACACTTACAGTATTTGGATTCCTGAATAATTGATCAACGTGAAAAGTGTTAGTAAGGCTCAGTTAATTGCGCAGGCTGAGATACGTATTATGTAGGTCTAAATATTCATCGTCCAACAAGATATTACTTTTTTAGTCATAGTGTTGGTATCTTTTACAGACTCGATATATATATATATATATATATATATATATTCAATTCGCAATATAATTATTATTCTGTTTTCATTTTCACTGTGCCTGATTTTTACTATCTTGAGCCTATAAATGATGTTTTGTTCTGGCCTTCGTGGCCATGTTCCCATTGCGCCGAATCAATTCGCAATATACTTATTATTTTGTTCTTATTTTCAGAGTATCCACATGATTCATCCATGAACCTTTAGCTTTTTTGTTTTGTTCTGGCCTTCGTGGCTATGTTCCCATTATGCCGGATCAATCCGCAAAATATATTTCATTTTGCCTTCATTTTTATCGATGCCTAATTTTTCTTCCATGAGCCTAAAATTGATGTGTTTGTGATGGTTTTCATGGCCATGGTCCCATTGGGCCGGATCAATTCACAATATGCTTATTATTCTGTTTTCATTTTCACTGTTTCTGATTTTTTCTACCTTGAGCCTATAAATGATGTTTTAGATGGCCTTCGTGGCCATGTTCCCATTGGGCCGAATCAATTCGCAATATACTTATTATTCTGTTTTCATTTTCACTGTGCATGATTTTTTCTATCTATAGCCTATAAATGATGTTTTAGATGGCCTTCGTGGCCATGTTCCCATTGGGCCGAATCAATTCGCAATATACTTATTATTCTGTTTTCATTTTCACTGTGCATGATTTTTTCTACCTTGAGCCTATAAATGATGTTTTAGATGGCCTTCGTGGCCATGTTCCCATTGGGCCGAATCAATTCGCAATATACTTATTATTCTGTTTTCATTTTCACTGTGCATGATTTTTTCTACCTATGAGCCTATAAATGATGTTTTAGATGGCCTTCGTGGCCATGTTCCCATTGGGCCGAATCAATTCGCAATATACTTATTATTCTGTTTTCATTTTCACTGTGCCTGATTTTTTCTACCTTGAGCCTATAAATGATGTTTTAGATGGCCTTCGTGGCCATGTTCCCATTGGGCTGAATCAATTCGCAATATACTAATTATTTTGTTCTTATTTTCAGAGTATCCACATGATTCATCCATGAACCTTTAGCTTTTTTGTTTTGTTCTGGCCTTCGTGGCTATGTTCCCATTATGCCGGATCAATCCGCAAAATACATTTCATTTTGCCTTCATTTTTATCGATGCCTAATTTTTCTTCCATGAGCCTATAATTGATGTGTTTGTGATGGCTTTCATGGCCATGGTCCCATTGGGCCGGATCAATTCACAATATACTTATTATTCTGTTTTCATTTTCACTGTGTCTGATTTTTTCTACCTTGAGCCTATAAATGATGTTTTAGATGGCCTTCGTGGCCATGTTCCCATTGGGCCGAATCAATTCGCAATATACTTATTATTTTGTTCTTATTTTCAGAGTATCCACATGATTCATCCATGAACCTTTAGCTTTTTTTTTGTTTTGTTCTTCTGGCCTTCGTGGCTATGTTCCCATTATGCCGGATCAATCCGCAAAATACATTTCATTTTGCCTTCATTTTTATCGATGCCTAATTTTTCCTCCATGAGCCTATAATTGATGTGTTTGTGATGGTTTTCATGGCCATGTTCCCATTGGGCCGGATCAATTCACAATATGCTTATTATTCTGTTTTCATTTTCACTGTCTGATTTTTTCTACCTTGAGCCTATAAATGATGTTTTAGATACCCTTCGTGGACATGTTCCCACTGGGCCGAATCAATTCGCAATATACTTATTATTTTGTTCTTATTTTCAGAGTATTGGCATGATTCATCTATGAGCCTTGAGCTTTTTTGTTTTGTTCTGGCCTTCGTGACCATGCTCCCATTGGGCCAGATCATTCGTCGATAGACATATTATTCATTTCTCATTTTCTACATTTATTCAAATATATATATATTCTTATAATTAGGAAAACACAACTAACAAAGTGGATAAAGGCCATTTATTTCGTGAATACTAATCATCTCTTATACAATCATACATATTTATACGTTGTATTTATACTTTATATTTTGGGTTTTCAATTGATTATGCTAGTGGTAACAAATCTGACTCGTTTTTACTGCTGTTTCTTGTTTTGACTAGTTGGTGAGTGTGTATGCGTTTGTGTTTGTGCGTATGCGTGTTTGCATGTAAAGGTCATTCTCGCAGTATTGCGAAGTGATGTCTGAGATCTTGTCATTATTGTTTTGATAGCTTGAGAATTAACCATTTGTGCGCATTGTTCACTGTTACATATACAAGTGCTATTTTTCCCAGTATAGTTGATCGTTTCACCTCGTTGCGCAAAGTTTTCACGTGGTAACAACGCCAGTGTTGATTGCAGTGTTAAACGCTCACATTGTTTGGAGACTTCTGTCATCGTATGCGCCTCTGTTATTTCCACTTCAGTTTGTTGCCAATCCGATTGTACGTTTGTTGATTCTAGTCGAGGGCCTGTTTGTTCTTGGCTGGATACTAGTAGATTGTTGTTGAATTTTGTTATTCTTGGCCAGTCGATAAGGATATCATGTTGATGAAACTTTTGAATATTAAGGTCAGGTGCTTGTTTTTTATGTATATATATATGTGGTATATAAATTACTAATGTAGGAAAGTCAATTGTCAGCCCAAATTCGCGGCACGTCTCCTATGATGCATACCTCAACTCAAGACGAAGTTCAAGTTACGGCGAAATCAGAGGCTCAAAAATATCACTCCACACATTTTGCCGAAGATAATGCTGTTATCATTCCTGATAAGCGCGAAAAACGACTTAAGTCAAAGCGGGCTAAATTGATGAAACAATCTCGCGGAGGTTGGAAAGCGTCTATTGACAATATCGGTGAGTATGATGATGACGATGATGATTACGAGAAGGATTTGGAGGTAGAAGATAAAATTGGTAATAAATCCCGAGGCCGTAGCCTCAGTGGCTCTGGACGTCAGCGCGCTACTCGAGCTGGTCATAATCAACGCGAAACGAGTAATGATCGACAGATTGATCAACAAGAGGCATGGAGAGAAGCTGCAGATAAAGAATACAAGGTAGGCATAGCTTTCATTGTATACGCAATGGATTACTTGAAACTAACTAGGTCTGTTTACTCTTTGTTTATTGATTTAGGCTCTTCCTGAATCTTCGGAGTCAACGACATATATTGAATCTTATGTTTTGATTTTAAAAAAAACGCTTGTATGTATTTTTAAATGCATTTATGCATGTAGTAATGTATATATGAATGTCTGTGTGTCTGTCTTCATGTCTGTCTGTATGTATGTATTTATATAAATATATGTATGTATGTATGTATGTATGTATGTATGTATGTATGTATGTATGTATGTATGTATGTATGTATGTATGTATGTATGTATGTATGTATGTATGTATGTATGTATGTATGTATGTATGTGTATGTATGTATGTATGTATGTATGTATGTATGTATGTATGTATGTATGTATGTATGTATGTATGTATGTATGTATGTATGTATGTATGTATGTATGTGTATGTATGTATGTATGTATGTATGTATGTATGTATGTATGTATGTATGTATGTATGTATGTATGTGTGTGTGTATGTATGTATGTATGTATGTATGTATGTATGTATGTATGTATGTATGTATGTATGTATGTATGTATGTATGTATTTATGTATGTATGTATGTATGTATGTATTTAGGTATGTATAGATGGATGGAAGTATGTATGCGTGTTCGTATGCATGTATATATGTATGTATGTATGTATGTATGTATGTATGCAGCATGTATATATTTATGTATGTGTGCACATAAAACATACATGTATGTATGAATATATATATATATATATATATATGTATGCATGTATGTATGTATGTATGTATGTATGTATGTATTCGTCTGTATGTATGTAAATATGAATTTTACTATGTGTGTATGAGTGTATTATGTGTTCATGTAAACGATTATGTATGTCTGCATGTATTAACATTTCAAATAACATCCAGATTAAGTGCAAAGTGGGACACGATGTATGTGCAACTGAGCCCTTATATTTGAGATCGCTACTTGCACGGAGAAATTAACAGAAAAACCGTATTTCGCATAGATGGAGTTGTGTTTATGTGTTTATATATGTATGTATATATATATATATATGCATGTATGTATCTATGTATGAATAAATTTATACATGTATGTATGTATGGCCCGTAGCCATAGAAATTCCGGCTTGACGACCGGCGGGCTCAAGCTAGTCGACCCGGGATTGGTAACATGAACCTTGCCGGGCCATAAAGGGACAGCCATCATCCCGTTTCATGTGAAGCCTCGAGTTTGGTCTAACTGCACTGTAACTTTTTGTTAAATGTGTAGTGACGGAATGAGAGCAAGCGTTCCAGACGTGAAGGGCAAGTTTCGGCTGCTGAAGGAAACTCTGGCCACTGGCATCTGGGCAGATAGTGCTCATCAGCCTTGGTTGGCAGACTATCTAGGAGAAGGAAAACTCAGAATAAAAACCATCACTAGGAATGGGCGACCTAGTGTTCTTTTACAGTCGACATATAACCATGACAAGTACAACTTACAATAATTACATACTGCATCGGCCGTCGCGCAGTATAAAAAGGGTCGCCTTATTTGCTGAGCCGTGCAGGGTGGATAAGCGAAAACAGGCTACTGGAGGCAACTCCAACTCTATCTCCGATTCTGCCTCCTTTCCTTCCCCTTCCTTTTCTCAATCTAACAATAAAACTCTTTTAGATACTATAAATATGATTGGTTTAGATCATAACACTGAGCCCAATGCCAGGTTGCCAAATATCGAAAATGGATCTAGTAGACGATCGTTCATTAAAACTAAGTTAGGTTTTAACGTAGGCGCATTTAATGTGCGAACATTAAAACAACTTGGACTAGAAGAATCTCTTGCTCGTACATTGGATAAATTAGAAATCGATATATGTTGCGTATCTGAAACCAGAATACAGGATCCTACGTGTATTACAGAACTAGTTGCACCATCCCTGTCTACGCGTTATTGGCTTCGAACATCTGGTTCCACAGAGTCCTCTCAAGCCGGTAAATGGGGCGTTGGTATTGCCCTTAGCGCGCGAGCTGAAGCTTGCTTAATTGAATGGATCCCTTTAAATAGTCGATTGTGTGCGGCACGTTTAAATACATCTACTAAAATCAAAGCAAAAAACCGTTATCATCGTTGCCTCTTCGTTGTATCTGCATATGCTCCTACCGATTGCAGCACAGAAGAAAGCAAGGACGCTTTTTACTCCGAATTAAGCTCCTTACTAAGTAAAGCACGAAGTTCGGATATAGTCCTGGTTAAGGGTGACATGAATGCTCAAGTTGGTCGCTTAAGCAACACAAAATTTCATTTAGGTGGAAGATACACTCTAAGCTCGACTCGCAATGATAATGGTGAACGGCTTTTGGATAGCTGCGCTGAACATAGACTATATTTAAGTAGTACAAATTTCAGACGTAGTGTTAAACGTTGTGCTACATGGCGTCCTCCAGCATCCGGACAACGGTGGACTCAAATAGATCATGTAGCAATTAGTTATAGATGGCGTGGTTGCATCCAGGATTGTCGCTCTTTTTGGAACACTTATGTCGACTCGGACCATGCACTTATCCGTTGTAGATTTGCTCTAAAATTTTCCGGGAAAATAATTAAGAATAAGCCCCAAATTGATGTAGGCAAACTCGAACAACCGTCCTTCCGACAAAACTATGAAAATATTCTAAAGGCTAATCTAATTGGTCTGAATAGCGAAAATCCGAATATACTTTGGTCCAAGATAAGTTCCACTATACACAATGCAGGTACTACTGTATGTGGCATAGCAGGCCCCCGTAGAAATAATCACTGGCTCTCTGTAAAATCTACGGAGATACTCGAAATAAGGCGCCAAATTCCACCTGGCTCGACTCATAATAATACCCATCGCAATATAAGACGCCAACTTAAGCGCAGTCTAAAAGGCGATCTCGAAAACTTTTGGAACAGAAAGGCAGAAGAAATGGAAGTAGCTTTCGCGTCAAGTAATAGTCGCAGTTTGTTCCAACTTATTCACACAACAAGTCCGAGAAAAGTAAAATTTAGTGTAACTATAAATTATAGCAACAACCAATTAATAACCGATAAAAAAGGTCGTCTTGACAGGTGGGCTGAACACTTTAGAGATCAATTTTCTTGGCCACCCGCGTCAGTTCCGATTCCCGAAAGCATGTCTGCATCAACAGTTTGGAATGTTAGTCGCGAAGAACCATCCGAGTTAGAAGTACGCGATGCAATCCTATCTCTTAAGCGCCGCAAAGCCGCAGGCCCCGATGATTTACTTCCGGGATTGTTTAAGGATGGTGGCGATATAATTTCAGGAGCGTTGACAAAACTTTTTCATACTATATGGAATGAGGAAACCGTACCACTTGACTGGAATGAGTCGACCATCATTCCCATCTTCAAAAAAGGCAATCGTAATTCGTACGATAACTATCGTGGTATAAATTTGACTCCGGTCGTATCAAGGTTATTTGCTTCGATTATCCTACGTCGTCTTAGCGCTTCACTTGAATCACATACATGAAAAGAACAGGCCGGATTCCGCGCAGGACAAGGTTGTATAGATAATATATTAACGTTAAGGCAAGTTCTCGAACAGAGACATTTATATCACTGTCCCACAATAGTCGTCTTTCTAGACTTCAAGGGTGCATTTGATTCGGTGGATCGCAATGTTTTATTCCATATCTTGTCGAAAAGCGGTGTGCCCACAAAATTTGTTAATATTATACGCGCTCTCTACACAAATACTTCTGGTCGCGTTAAGGTTTACAACGAATTAACGCATAACTTTACAACCAGCATTGGTGTTCGTCAAGGTTGTCCACTTTCCCCATTTTTGTTTAATTTTGTAATCGATGCTATTATGAACAACACTCTCTCACACATTCAGGACGCTGGAGTTGAAGTTCTCCCGGGTGATAAACTAGTCGATTTTGACTATGCGGACGATATCGTACTAGTATTCGACAATCAGCATGCTGCCCAGACCACCTTAAATAGATTAGCAAACGTTGTTCCGTCTTTCGGTATGCAATTCGCACCCTCTAAATGTAAGATACTGTTACAGGATCACCCACCACTCACTCCAACGTTGCGACAGCAGAATGAAGATCTAGACATAGTCGACAGTTTTACATATCTTGGGAGCTCTATCAATAACGTAGGCAATATGTCCGACGAGGTGAGAATACGGATCACGAAAGCTAGAGTAGCTTTCTCGAACCTTCGTCATTTATGGAGAAACGCGAATATTTCGCTTTGCCTTAAAGATCGTGTTTACAATGCATCTGTACGCGCAGTCTTACTATACGCTAGTGAAACTTGGCCTCTTAGAGTTGGTTATATGAGACGCTTACAGGCATTCGATCATCGTTGTTTAAGAAGTATAGCACATGTTGGTTACCAACAACGAATAACTAACGTTGACATCCGTAGACGTATTTTTGGATATGACAATAAGTGCTCGTCGTTAGTAAAACAAATAAGGCTCCATCAACTTCGTTGGCTCGGTCACGTCTTGCATATGCCCTCATTCCGATTGCTCAATAGAGCTCTGTTCTCTCATCCAGCACCAAATTGGCGTAAGAAACAAGGTGAGCAGATTTTGACATGGCAGAAACAATTAAAGTCACTTACATCCAAATTGGGTAGTATAGGACCCACTCGTCTGCCGGGATGGGGTCCTCGTGCGCATCACAGTTCTTGGTTAGAAACCCTTAGCGATATAGCATCGAATCGAGCTCAGTGGCGATCTTGTTGCAGATGTCTAGTAGAATCATCTTCGTAACTTTCTTTTCTTAGTAGGGCAAAGAAGG
This sequence comes from Eudiplozoon nipponicum, assembly GCA_029291075.1. NCBI lineage: Eukaryota > Metazoa > Platyhelminthes > Monogenea > Mazocraeidea > Diplozoidae > Eudiplozoon > Eudiplozoon nipponicum. The sequence continues at coordinate 71,610 of JAQBSW010002844.1, forward strand.
CTGCGAGGTTTGGTTTATTTATGACGTGATACAGTGAAATCCGCATGGAAGCTGTATTGCTGTTGTCGCCTTGCCCGAATGCTAACTTGGCCATAATGGTGTTGTGGAGAGGTTTAGTTTGCTTCATTTCTGTGAGTTATCCTGATAAATTTTCTCATAGTAGCAAGATATTCCTTCTCTCTCTACCCCCTCCTCTCTCTCTCGTAAATATCAATGATAACTTGTCTAAATTCACTTATATACTTTTTTTCCTCTCCTTATGGTTATATGGCAGTGAAACATTAGTCACTTGACTTTTGTGTGGCTGGACATGATGATGTATGTATTTATGTATGCATGTATTTATGTATGTATGTATGTATGTATGTATGTATGTATGTATGTATGTATGTATGTATGTATGTATATATGTACTGCTCTTGCTCTTATGTATATATATATATATGTATTATATATATATATGTATGTACATATATGTATATATATATGTATGTATGTACGTATGTATTTATGTATTTATGTATGCATACATATATGTATATATGTATTTATGTATGTATGTATGTATGTATGTATGTATGTATGTATGTATGTATGTATGTATATATGTATATATGTATGTATGTATGTATGTATGTATGTATGTATGTATATGTATGTATATGTATGTATGTATGTATGTATGTATGTATGTATATATGTATGTATGTATGTATGTATGCTATGTATGTATGTGTATGTATGTATGTATGTATGTATGTATGTATGTATGTATGTATGTATGTATGTATGTATGTATTTATGTATGTATGTATGTATGTATGTATGTATGTATGTATGTATGTATGTGTTGATGTATGGATGTATATGTGTGTATTTGCGTGTATGTTTGTATTTATGTATGTATGTATGTATGTATGTATGTATGTATGTATGTATGTATGTAATATGTATGTATTTTGGCATGCGTGTGCTTATTTTGTGTTTTTTTATATTTTATTTTTTGTCTTATGTTAATTGTTTCCATTTATAATAGTGTAGAAATGAATCGTGAGTCTATAAATAAAAATATTTTCGCTTGTATTATGATGACGTCGACGACGGGGATAATGATGATGAAGACGACGATTATGATGATGATGATGATAATGCTGCTGCTGCTGATGATGATGATGATTATGATGATGTTGATGATGATGATGATAGTATTTTGACAATATTTTATGAATTTTCCCAGACGTATTACATTACTTTGGCTTTGATTATTTTGAATAAAATTGAATTAATGCTACGCGTTTTTACGTCTACTTTGCATGTTTTGCCATGTTTTTGCGCTGCGCAAACGTTGCACCTGCAGCTCAAAGGCATCACTGATTAGATAGCTCACAAATGTGGAAATACTAGTTTTTACTTGTTCTGAAAGCGGCTTACTAAACTACCAAAGCAAGTCGTGGACTTGAAATATATTGATGTTGTGCCACTTGTTCAGCTAACATATGGTAGTGCCACATAGGGTTTCACAGACTTGTTCCACAAGCAGCTGTATTCGAAAGGCAGAATTTTATGTTAGAAAATCTGCTGTAGGTTAGTTCAATTATTCTCCAATGTATTATTCGGCTAATACAGGATAAAATGGGAAAATTTGTCGTTGCGATACCTTTAATACTGTCATGAACAAAGTAAACGTCCAGGATCATTAATGGCCGATGGAATTTTGGACTTTTGGAAGGCTTCTTTTTCTTGTACAAGCAAAACACCGATACGCCATTATTTAAGAACTGACTCTTCAATGTTGATTTCTATGCGCGATTGAACAATTTATATTTAGTGCCTTACTGTTTTTGCATATTCTGCGAACGAGGAGTGCCGAGCACTATATTATGAGGTCTCAGTGTCTGTAGGCGTCTTTAATAGCTGAAATGTAACTTCTGCATTTTGAACGCTTGCTCTCATTCCATCTTTACTGCGTTACCTGCACAGTGTAATAAATTTAAAGAGTGGGCTGTATTCCAACTGTAGCGGAAAGATTCGTGTTATTGTTGCCGGAACACCTTACCGGAGGGCACTGGTGTTCAGGTCGGAAAAACTGAACACAGTGTAAACACTTTAAATTAATCAAGGTTGCGATCTTGATATTAACACCTGACCTATTATATACATACATTTGTCTGTTTAAACTAAGTATGGTACAGTGTAGAAGAGGCGTTTCGTTCAGTAGACCCGTTTCGTCCTTGTTGGGAACTCGTAATGTATTGGCCAGAATTTATGGCGGAAAGGACTCGAACATGCGCACGTCTGCTTCGGAATCTGGTGCTCTAACCACTGAGCTATCCTGCCGCACACTACACTGCACACAATTTTCAGTTATATACTAACTAATGTAACTTGGTTAGTCTATTTTTCCTTTAGGTGGAGCTCATATGGCATCCATTTAGACCCAAAGTTACAACTAACCATCCCCAATCTGTCATTACTGAACAGAGACCACACTACATGTGGAAATGGTATTGAAATAAACATTTTGATAATTAAACGAACATTGGATGCGCGGGTGGTGATAACAAATACTATAATCAAAGTTGTGATCTTGATATAAACACCTGACCCATTGAGTACACATATTTGGAAGTAGAAACTAGGTATTGTATTGTGTAGAAAAGGTAATTCGTCCAGTAAACCGGTTTAGTCCTTATTGGGAACTGATTGCGTACTGTCGAGAATTTGCCGCCGAAAGCAGTTGAACCGGGGCACGTCTGCTTCGGAATCTGTTGCGGATGGCAACTAGTCTGGTTTGCCGTATTATTACCTATATTTATTGTTTGGATTGATTTGTAAGCGTACGTGCGTGTGCGTCTGTGCACATCTAGTGATCATTCTAGTTGTATCGCAGAGGGATATCTGCGATCTGCAATTCAAATTGTAAATATCTTGAAAATGGTACATATCGATTTGCTCGTTCTAACTGTTTGTGTTTTACATGCTCAAAAACTTCAACACACGGGAGAAATAACTAAACCTTGCCTGTGTGTTGGATATAATAGCACGCATTAATAATATTAATTACTATGCAATGCTTACCTGTGTGGATAGTTTGGGGACTTATTAAAACAAAGATTTTTAACTTGAAAATATTGCATATCTCATTTGTGTATTTTCTTCCCGCAGATCATAGCAGCATGTATTGAATAATAACATATGTAACCTTGGCCTTTACGGTGTTTTCTTCTTACAGATGATGATTGAAGCTCTTCGTCAAAGCTTTCAGACAGAGTTGCATGTGCTTCAACAGCAAAACTCCAGCATTCAGAGAGAACTTACTGATCTAAAAGCTAAACGAGGTGAGTAGAACTAAACAGTCATTGATCGCGTGGGTCGTGGTAACAATTATTTAAAACAAGTTGGCCAGCTTTAAGTAAGCACCAATCCCGTTGTATTTAGCCAGTCATCGAACAGCATAGAAAACTACCGCGAGTCGCACGCACTAACGTGTTCCGACCTTCTATGATCACGACGTCAGACTGACTAGCGGTTATTAAACCGCAATGCAAACAAATAGAAAGCAAAATTAGATATGGGGTTCTCACCTCTGTTAGTCTCACATATATTGTACTTGACTGGAATTGTCGTCTGCAAAAATTCTATGCAGTCACCAACATAAACGTCTTTGCAGCTTTTGCAACATGTGCGTAGTTGATAAAATTAAACAGTCAATTATTGTGTAGATGGTGGTAAAAATTCTCCAGATCAATTTTGCGAGCATGAAGTAAACATCAATCTCATTGTATTTAGCCAGTCATCGAACTGCATAACAAGACTACCGTCAGTCACACGTATTGACGCGTTTCGAGTAAGAGGAAGTCTCAAGACTTCGGTTTAATTTAAATGCAGAGCAAGCATTTGCTTTCTTATTTAGTATTTTGGTTATTTGCGTGTAAATTCTTCCATAACACTTTTCTTTAATTATAATTATGTGGTTTCAGTAGAAACTAGGCATTGTATAACATGGAAATTGCAATCATCTGCCTCATTAATTGGATTTTCTATTTTATGGTATCTCAGGTTAATACTATATATATATATATATATATATATATATATTTATATATATATATATATATATATATATAAGATGGCATATGACCTACCCATTGAAGAATGCGAAATATGAATTTTTTTTTGGTTCAATATGTTGAGTTTTCATTTTAACTTTATTTAATGCCACATTTATTACTCCAGCTAAAACTAATCTCGGTGAATTGGAAGATGAACCTACCGTTGTTGTTTCTCAGGTAAGTTGTGTGGTCTAATTTCTGATGTCTCGTCTTGTACTTTATTCTATCTCCTACGACTATCTACATTTTTTAGTAATCATAAAATGGAAGAGTGTGATGCCATTGTATTTTTTTTGTTTATGTAATTCTAGTGCTAAACAAGGCTACTGCAACAGGTTCCACAGAGTCTTAAAGGAAATCAAGAAATGGCATCGGTCAATTCAACTGTCCGTGTGGTTGCAACCGTATTCAGTTATCTCCCGTGTCTCACCAATGCAAATAGGAACCAGAAATACACTTTCAATGAAGTTCCTTGATCTAGTGATCATTGCATTTGATGAACAGTTATGGAGTTTATTTGAAAAAAATTTCCAAAGACAGGTATCACAAGGTTAATACTTCATTAAGTCGCGATGGACACAATAAGCGAAGGAGGTTAACTCATAACTGTTTCACGTTCAGTGCAATTTTGAGCTTCGAACAATCTGGTCAAACTTTCCATGCTTGTTTCATTTATTTTCGGACCTTCCCGTACGGACAATATCTTAGCACATTTTATATCTATCTGGAGATTTTATTCTTTTTATTAAAACAGAAACGTATATCTAGTATTTCTTTAAATCAAGTTTGCGAGTTTGAGATAAACACCAATCCCAGTAAATCTAACCAGTCGCATAGCATAACAAAATAGCGGGCTACAATGGGATAGGCGTTTATCGCAATCGCACCGACGTGATTGAAAGAAATTTTATCATCACCGCGAAATCAATGATTGTTTAATAGTATAGCTAGAAATTTTTGTGGGTAACAAGTTAGCCACATCTCCTAATCTCCCATCGGAGGATCGTTACGAATTTCTCATTCAAGACTGTATTGACGATATGGATCTCAACTGCTGGATTCAGTTGCTAAGAGCTCAGACACACTTCCTATGATAAGGTTACATATATCATTTCTAACAATACAGATTTCAACTTCTCGGAAACGTTTGTTTGGGATTCCGTCATAATTGCTTTTCGTATTGGTTGACACGTATAATTATAGCCTATCTGTCGGCAGGTGCACAAATTGTCGACATATTTTGTTAAGTATGGCTTTCTAGGACAACCATTACAAAAATAACGAAATAAATTTCTTAAAAGATGTATAAATTTCTATTGTGTTCAAATATTGTTCATGTTGGTGTATATTTTAGTCGAGACCACTTGTTCGAGAAGTGCGACCCGAAACTTGGCTAGAAGAGACGGGCGGCCAAGCAGTGCAGGTGAGGAAGTAATTGATGTTGAATTTAAAAACGCTGGTCCACTGAACCGTATTTTTCAATAAAACCGAAGTTAGCAAAAGTTCACGCAATAATATTCATCATTGACGGCAGTATATGTACAAAATTTACTGATTTATCACTGCCAAATAGCAAATAGCTGATAGCTATTCTTGGTCTGTAAAATACCATCAGGCAGCCAATCTATTATAGGTTCGCAGGGTGATATATGAAGGGAATACCTTTTTTGCTTTTTGTTTTTGCTCTTCTTCTTTTATTTCTATTAATAATAATACTACTAAAACTACTTCAACTACTATTATTACTACTACTAATAAAAATTATTATAATAACAAAAA
>JAQBSW010002844.1:85000-94697 GCA_029291075.1 Eudiplozoon nipponicum
TTAGTAATATATTTATTTTTCAAATTGATTTATGAATTAAAATGTTTGGTATTTTCTTCCTGTCATTTTTTATTGTGGTTAAATAATTGATACGTTTATGAATAACATAGTCGGAGGTAGCTTCCAAAATCGATGGAATACATTGTCTTGGCGACCTGTTTCAAGCAAAAATGCTTTGTTGCTAATACCATTGGTGACTCCAAGTTGAAAATCGCTTTTCAACTATAATTTATCAATTTTAATGATTTTTTGTGTGAATGTGGTGAAAGAAGGCGTACTTAATTGCTGAATCGAAGAAATTATAGAAAAGTGAAACATTTATTGCAATCATATTGCGGATATAAACACTTACATATGTCAGTTATAAACCAGAATTTTATATAGAAAGGCAATTCATCCAGTAGGGTTCTAAAGAACTGCACTGGCCAGAACGCCGCGGACAGGGATACGAACCTGGGCACGTATTCCGTCCGCGGCAAATTCTGGCCAGTACTTGATGAGTTCCCAATAAGGACGAAACCGGTCTACTGGATGAATTGCCTTTTCTACACTATACAATTCTTAGTTTATACTGACATATGTAAGTAATTAATGGGTCAGGTGTTTATATCAAGACCGCAACCTTGATTATAATAATTGTTACCACCACCCGCGCAACCAATGTTCGTTTAATTATATAAAAGTGAAACTTTTTTTGTAAATTTAAGAACCCCAAAAGACCTCGCTTGATCGACGTACGATTGAGGATGAATCCAATGGTGGTAAAACATCCGACGAAAGAACTGCGGACAAACAGCATAAAATTGTTTTGTCGGCATCTGCCGATGAAGAGCAGGTGACACTTGCCATGGGTCGTGCACTTACAGGAGGCGGGTCTTCTGTGATATCGAGTGAGTTGCCTTTACAAAGTTGTTCTCACCATTTAGATATCGGATTTGAATCAAATTCTGTTACCCATTCTTCCGTATTTCGCGTTATCCAGCGTTTGTTTTCGTCTTTGTCACAAGAATATGCCACGATGAGATTGTGCAGAAGGCGTTATCTCATTGGCGGAGACGTTTCATGCTTGATGGTTTCATACTCATCAGTAGATGCGGGGGCTTACGCCTCTAGCTCATTATATAATGGGCCAGGTAATGTGAGACAGACAGATGTTACGGTTGTGTGGATGCTATTGTAAAATTTATGCTATATATTATTTAAACAAGTATTAAGGTTACTAGATTCAGTGAGCTAGTATTTAAAATCATGTTGCACATTATATTATATGCGTGTGTGCTTGTGTGTGTGTGTGTGTTAATGTGCACAACATTATGTCGCACTGGTATTAACAGTGTGAGGTGCGTCTAATTACTATAATCAAGATTGCGATCTTGATATAAAAACCTTGTCTCATTAAGAACATACATTTGCTAGTATAAACTAAGAATTTTATAGTGTAGAAAAGGCAAATCATCCAGTCGAAACCGGTGTGGTTTCGTCCTTTTCGGGAACTCATCACATACTAGCTAGAATTTGTCGTGGACAGGGCACAAACCTGGGCAAATCTGATTAGGAAGGCACACCACAATATATATATATATATATATATATATATATATATATATATATATATATATATATCGATTCCGAATGCTTCAAAAAGAAGAAACAACAAATCGCCGCTTGGAATGGGTCTTGGAAAGCCCCATGGTAACATCAGTAAACTAAGAATTTTGTTATTTCAACAGTTTGGGACAACATCGATTTATTGCAATAGCCGCTAAATAATGAAGTATAGACAAGCAGCTAGCCTCTATTAAAAAAGGAAAGGGTTTTCTTGACATGTTGCACTTTTCACAAGACAAACTATGTTCAGTTATGGACAAACGTGCAGCACAAAATTTATTTTGCATTAACGCGATGAGTTCCCAGAAAGGGAAGGAACCGGTCTACTGGATGATTAATTAAACGAGCTTTGGATGAATTGCCTTTTCTTCATTATACAATTCTTAGTTTATTCTGACATATGTATGTACTTAATGGGTCAGGTGCTTATATCAAGATTGCTACCTTGATTATAATAATTGTTATCACAGCCTATGCAACCTATGTTCGTTGTAGTGTGGTGGTTGTTCTATAATGACAGATTGAGGAAGGTAAGTTGGAACTTTGAGTCTAGAAATGAGGCTATTCAAGAAACATATGTTGGTATATAATATATTATTTTGTGTAGTGTGCGGAAGGGTGGCTCAGTGGTTAGAGCACCAGATTCCGAAGCAGACGTGCCCAGGTTCGAGCCCTGTCCGCGGCAAATTCTGGCCAGTACGTGATGAGTTCCCAATAAGGACGAAACCGGTCTACTGGGTGAATTGCCTTTTCTACACTATACAATTCTTAGTTTATACTGACAAATGTATGTAATTAATGGGTCAGGTGTTTTAATCAAGATCGCAACCTTGATTTTGGTAATTTTTATCACCGCCTGCGCAACCACTGTTTGTTTAAATGTGCCTAATACTGCTTTAGTTAGCATACATGTAGGTGAACGAATAGCCAATTTATTTTCCTACTTAGTTGGGTTTCGACGTGGTAAGTACGAAACGCACGGCAATGGGGTAACACCTTTAGCTCGTGACGACTTTGGCATTTATTCCTAGAATAAAATGTAATAGTCTTGCTTAAGTAGTCCAAGTCATTTACAAAAAATTGAATAGATTTTAGGCCTTCACAACTGAGTATGCACAATTATTATATGATTAATTGTATAGTGCCAAGGTTATTAATTAATGTGGTAGCTGATGTCAAGGAAGGCTAGTTTCGAAGTCCTTTACCAAAGTTGCTACTATATACTGAGCCTATAAAGCACATAATATACGTACATTTCAGCTCCGCGTCTCGGCATCAACGTTGCAGGTGATGCCGTGGGCCACACAAGAGACGACTTCATCGATGACTCTCAACTCTACTATGCACGATCTCTGGACGAGCTGCTTGCTGACCCCGAACTGTTAGAGAGTTTTCGACGAGACGTCAGACGCCAGTTTGGCGAGCAATTGTTTGAGAGAACCGGACTACACGACTGGACTCTGCTTGGCAAAACGAACAATGACGAGGAGTTGGGCTCAAGACCTAATGAAATGCTTGATACTGGGGTTAGTAAGAAGGGAATGCGATTGCGAACGCCGGATTTCAGCAGATATCTTGGTCAGTTACGTCGAGAACGTACCATACTTTCAAGAAAATACAGCGACTTTGCTCAAATACGCCAGGTAATGTAGCATATATTTCTTATATGACAATAACCTAAACCAAACTGCATAAATAAATAATTAAAAAAGCTGTCCGTGTGCTGGCAGCTGTAGTAGCCAATTTCCCACTTCTTCGCTGCGTAAAAGTTGTCCGGCAGTATTCTTTACTTGGATACCTTGGACATAGTACTTAGCTAAATAGACGGGAAATTCTAGATTCGTTTGCAAAATTTTCCAAATTCGATGGCTTTAAGGCGGCAGCCGATCCGACTTCTGGCGCCAAACGTCCAAGTTAAACAATATCCTTGACGACCGCCGCCAAGACGCTGCTTAGAATAGATTTAGGCTCAGGATAAATGAATATGAGCTATAACGACGGGTTTTAATGCATTTACCCTCAGACCGTATCTGACGAACCAATTTTGAGGTGGAGATGAATGATTTGTATTAGGCCATCCTGTTATTAAATGGCCTGCCACATTAGGCTGACGAGCGCCATATACCAATTTTTTAATTTCAGCGTTTTTCTACTTTTAGACGGTCTGCCGAATGATGCTTAGGTTGAATACTGTTTGTTGCGAAGACCTAATATATATGCAAGTATGTATTAGGTGTTGCGAACCTAGTAACAAATTAGTTCAGTTGTGACCAGAAGGATAAACCAAAGGCAGCATGAACGGAAAGTATAATCTCATGCACATTCGTTTCGTGCTTACTGGCGACTCATCAGTAGGAGCCGGCATTACGCCCTTTAACCACTATATATTTAGGTGAGGAATGTGGGATAATAGGACGGTACAATCTCCTAGACGAATGTGTAAACCTGCAGTAGTGAAGCTAACATCATATAAAGTCTACGGCAATGCGACTTCAACGCTAACTCACACTATATAATATATATATATATATATATATATATATATATATATATATATATATATATATATATATATATATATATATATATATATATAATTAGGAAAACAAATAACAATGTGGATAAAGGCCATTTATTTCGTGAATACTAATCCTCTCTTATACAATCATACATATTTATACATTTTGGGTTTTCATTTGATTATGCTAGTGGTAATAAATCTGACTTGTTTTTACTGCTGTTTCTTGTTTTGACTAGTTGGTGAGTGTGTATGCATTTGTGTGTGTGTGTGTGTGTGTTTGCATGTAAAGGTCATTCTCGCAGTATTGCGAAGTGATGTCTGATATCTTGTCCTTATTGTTTTGATAGCTTGAGAATTAACCATTTGTGCTCATTATTCACTGCTACATATACAAGTGCTATTTTTCCCAGTATAGTTGATCGTTTCACCTCGTTGCGCAAAGGTTTCACGTGGTAACAACGCCAGTGTTGATTGCAGTGTTAAATGCTTACATTGTTTGGAGACTTCTGTCATCGTATGCGCCTCTGTTATTTCCACTTCTGTTTGTTGCCAATCCGATTGTACGTTTGTTGATTCTTGTCGAGGGCCTGTTTGTTCTCGGCTGGATACTAGTAGATTGTTGTTGAATTTTGTTATTCTTGGCCAGTCGATAAGGATATCATGTTTAATGAAACTTTTGAATGTTAAGGTCAGGTGCTTGTTGTTTTATGTAAAGTGCTTCGTAGATAAATAATAATTTTTCGGATTTTGCTTTATGTAGAATTGTGAAATTGGTTGAATTGACAGGGTGCCCCGTTGCCAATATATGATCGGAAATAGCTGATTTTTCTGACGGTGGCAAGCCTTGTTAATCAATTTCTGTGCCAAATGTTGCTGGATTCTGCTTATCAATTGCTTCTTCGTACGTCCGATATATGTGCTACTGCACATACATGAGAATTTGTAGACTATGAATGATTTGGAGAGAATTGGCGATTGATCTTTGGCATCCAACCTCATGATTCTCTGTGTACTAAATGTCATATTAACTTTTACACTGGGAAAGTCGTCCTTAGTTATTCTATCCACCCGCCGTGCAATTATTGAGGCTGGTAAGTCGCCTCTAAATGGTAAGTTTAGGAAAACCTGCTTGCCGTATCCTCTCTAGTACGAATCTGCCGTGGTCTGATGTTGACATCAATGAAACGCTCTGGGTAGTTGTTCATTATCAAATTTTCCTGAGGTAGCCCAGTTCTTCCTCAATCTTGTGTTCAGAGCAGATCTTCCTGATTCTGTTTGCTAGGTTGTTTACTAAGTTTCTTTTGTGGGATTTTGGCACACTGCTGTTGTAGTGAATGTATTGTCCGGTGAAAGTGGATTTTCTATGTATGGCCAGTGTCAAATCTCCGTTTGCTTATATATAAATATATACCGAATCTGTAAAGAATACTAACACTATGGCTATTGTGTCAGTAACCGATACCAAAATTAAAGTATCGAAAAGGTACATGGTGCTAACATGATGGATATCAATGTATGCTATAGTTCACAGAAGTTGACAATTACAGCTATTTCTGAACACTTGTTACTCAAATAAATCCATACACTCTGGCCTTGATCGATATCATTTATCACATTTCGCGATTAGAATGACATCATTCAATTCAATATATAACAGTTAAATACTGTTTTTCTGCAAAGATCTAATTTATTTGCAGGTATGTATTAGGTGTTGCGTACCTAGTAACAAATTAGTTCAGTTGTGTCCAAAAGACAGCATGAACGGAGAGTATAATCTCATGCACATTCGTTTCGTGCTTACTGGCGACTCATCAGTAGGAGCCGGTATTACGCCTTCATGATGTTAGCTTCACTATTACAGGTTTACATATTCGTCTAGGAGATTGTAACGTCCTATTATCCCACATTCTTCACCCAAATATATAGTGGTTAAAGGGCGTAGTAACGGCTCCTACTGATAATTCGCCAGTAAGCACGAAACGAATGTGCATGAGATTATACTCGCCGTTCATGCTGTCTTTGGTTTATCCTTCTGGTCAAAACTGAACTTATTTGTTACTAGGTTCGCAACACCTAATGCATACCTTATGCTAAGGTTTACCATCTACACAGACTAACTGGTATTTTTAAAGGGTTCCAGAAATCGCCTGCGCCCATTCTCATGTTAGTGCAAGCTCTTGCATCACGTGTGTGCCGTTAGCTGGACTTGAGATATCAGAGTTTATTTAAGACAATTTCCTTAAGTGTATTGACGATATCAGGAATGCAGCATTAGAACTGTTTTACGGCTATGGAAACCTCGTACCTTGTGGCCAATGAAATTGTTAAACTACCTCTGACTTGATGCAATCGTCTGATCAGATGTGTGAACTGATGCATTTTATTCAACTAATGTTGTGATTTTTATTTAAACAGCTGACCCACTATGTAAATACATTTTTCAGTATAATGTAGAAAAGGTAATCCCTCCAGTAGACCGGTTTCGCCCTTTTTGGGTTCAGATCACGTATTATCCAGTATTTGCTGTGGACTGTGCTCGTATCCTGTCTGATCATCGATGTTTCGTCGATGTCACATCTAGTTAAAGAACGCAGAGTGCGTTACCAAAACAACTGCATGAGAAAGTCGCCTAAATATCTTGCTCATAAGGCTACTCAGGATACCTTTTTTGTAAAGCTGGTATCGAGTATGTGGTAGACAAACAAACTGGTGATCCTATAAAATTACTGGCGATATCAGTCGATTGATCGTACCTTGTTGTGATCTCAATAGCCAAGAGACACACGAACGGGCGATGTTCTGATGGAATAAAATGACACATTGTGTCTATTAATTAGAAAGACATTTGATTCCGTTTTATCGAGGTAGGCTCTACTTGAACTCACCGGTTGCAGAGCCTAGATATTTTCATAATCCTTTCAGCATCCGTTTGACAACTTTCGGAAATTCTTCGTTATTTTGTTGAAGAATTTGACTAAAGAATTTATTCTTTGACAATATTTCTTCTGTGAAGAAGCTTTTTACTGCACAACACAATATATTATTATATATATATATATATATATATATATATTAATATATATATATATATATATATATTAATAGTAACATTTCAATACGCAAAAATAAGAATAAATTATATCAAATACACGAACAGGTTCTTTATAATATTCTTCTCAAGTATCAAAAAATAAACATCTCTTTATACATAAACTGAAAGGCCAAACAAAATAAAGAAATGTAAACATGGAGAGACTGAAATAAGGTAACAACCAGTCAATTGCTTGCATCACCTCGAATTGAAGCTCAGTTCCAGAACATGCTAATTCTGCTTGCATAATCCCGGCTGAAATTTGTCTACCCATAAAGCTTCGTGTGTGACTAACTCGCTTCTGTTATTGCATTTAGTAATTATCTCAAATGCTACGTTTGGCGAACATACGTGTGCGGTTTCAATGATGTGTTGCTTAATTGCAGACGCTTATTCACAATTTGCAATGTTCTCTCATTCGAGTAATTAACCGTCTGGTCGATCAGCCTTCTTAAGTTGACCGACAACTTGTGCATGTATATTGGTAAATAATATTTCATGTCGACATTAACGGCTGTTTCTCTTTGATTTTTTGTAGAAACAAGTGTGTTATCCTAAATGACACTCGTAGTTTAGCTGCATTGAATGTGTGAATATCACAAAAGAATGTTGAAGCGGCACTAAATGTGCGTGTTATTGCCGCTTCAACTTTCTTTTTTTGAATGGAAGCATCTATAAACAGACTGAGGGTGTGGCAATGGGGGCCCCTTATTTCCAGTGTCTGTTGAGATTTTTATAGGGCATCTAGAGAACATATCATTAAAGAGTGACATAAATAAATGTGCTCAATATATACGATACGTGGATGATATATTTCTTGTACTTAAGAACAGGTCGCAATCACGAACATTGCTTCAAAGTTTCAACAAAGCACATAAGAATATCGGCTTCACGTCAGAGCACGAGAAAGATGACTGTCTGCCTTTCCTAGATGTACTATTAAAGAAAGAAACTAATGGTAAACCAACATGGTCTGCACAGTATTTGCATTACAGCAGTTTTGTGCCATTTCAATATAAATTATCAGCAGTTCTTGCTTGCTTTTCAAGAATTGACAGGTTGGTTAGTCAAGATTCTAAAGAAAATGAATATAATAAAGAAATTAACGATTTAAAGTTTAATGGCTATCCCAGACAATTAATTGAATCAATTATTAAAAGGGGAATTAACCAGAAACAGACGCATTATGGGCCAGAAAAGAAAACCGTCTACCTAAATATCCCATTCAAAGGGGATGCAGTTTCCCGGATGGCACAAAAGAAAGTTGAAGCAACATTAACATGCACATTTAATGCAGCTAAACTGCGAGTGTTATTTAGGACAACACATTTACCGTTACGAGCAATCCAAGAGAAACAGCCGTTAATGTTGACATCAAATATTATTTATTTATATTCATGCGCATGTTGTCGATCAACTTACGTAGGCCGATCGACCAAACGGTTAATTACTCGAATAAGAGAACATTGTAACTTAAACGCCTGTTTTAAATCAAATGGTGAATACACGTCTGCAATTGCGCAACACATCGTCAAAACATCACACGTATGTTCTCCAGAAGTAGCATTTAAAATAATTACTGAATGCAATAACAGCAGGCAATTAGCAGCATACGTTGCTTTATCGATAAACAAATTGCAGCCGGGTTTATGCAAGCAGAAGAAGCATGTTCAGGAAATGAACTTGAACTGGAGGTTTTCTTTACCTGATTTTCGGATTGCGTACCGAAATGTTTGAATCCACCGTCATCATAATTTTTCCATATATTTCGATATCCATGTACGGATATCTTTTTCAATGGGACGCACATCACACACTAAGTTGACGATCAGTATGTCAAGTGGAAATATTAGTTTAAACTGCCTCATTTATACTTGCAAGTATGTATTAGGTTTTGCGAACCTAGTAACAAGTTAGTTCAGTTGTGACCAGAAGGACTAAGCCAAAGGCAGTATGAACGGAAAGTATGGTCTGTGCACATTCGTCTGCATGCTTATGCGACTCTTCAGCAGGAGCTGAGTATTACAGTGCTTTAACGACAATATATCTGGGTGACGAACGTGGGACACTAGGTAAAGCGTACGTCATCGCCTAGTGCGAATGTGTTCTCGTTTGTTTTGAATTGAGGAGTTAATCAGTTAATGCACGTGTACACTCATCCCAGTGAAATTACAGCGATTTGGCAACATCTGACTATTCGCTGGATAAGCGTGTTTGTGTGTATGAACGTGAGCGTTTACTAAAAAATGAGAGCTAATCTGTTACATGTAATTACAAACACGTGTAACGGTCATACAAGTAAAACTAAAATGATAACTGTCATTTCCTAACTGCACACGTCAGACCTATTTTACACGTACTTTCCTAAATGAAGTAATTACGAGTGGCATTCCGGTGAGGAGAGGCAAGATACTATGAACGAGAGGTATTGCACGCAATTGATTGGCTGCTTCCCTATTTCGCACTCTTTCCATGTT
>JAQBSW010002845.1:0-94692 GCA_029291075.1 Eudiplozoon nipponicum
GTCGGCGATTGATTTGTGTCGTTACAATTTACACTAAATTTAAAAGTTCTTGTACAACCTTATTATTACCTTGGATATTAAGCAAATCTTCGTACACTCCGAGCTTTACAATCGTGCGTATATTGTTAACTAAAATACATTATAAATCATATATCGTTAAAAAAACAAAGACCTTTTCACCCGTTTCCGGAAATCTTTCCCCGTTATAATAGTTTGTATTCCATTTTACTTTGTATTAATTATATATTCGAATAATTTATGTTTTGTGTTTAATAATGGCGTGGTTAACTGACAGAATATCCCCTTATTGTCCGTACATTACTATTTTTGGTTTTGATTTATATATGCTTAATTAACGCACTTATTCAGCATGTTGCTTTAAAAATGACAGCAATTCTTAAATTAGCGACTGTTTGGGACTTTATTTTGCAAAGCTTATCTTCTAGTGAATATGAAGAAACAAAAGATATCATAGGCTCTGAGACAATTGATTTAAATATTGAACTGAAAAACGAGGTATCTTTTTATGTGTTTATTTAGTTTGAACAATTACGCGAACTGATTATCAGTATAAATGCTGACGCAGAGAACTTTGTATTGCCAATTATTTCCGATAATATTAGTAATGATGTAGCTATTTTCGTTAAATACATACGAAAACACTGTGCCTTGCCTAAAAGGTTTGAAAGATGTATAATTTGTTAGAGATTTTATGGGTTCTCAGAAAAAGTGTGATTCGTGTTTAGTCGGACACTTGCCACTCGAAAATGCTAAACAACAAGCAGGTATGAACAATATTATAAAAATAATTATAATAATAATAATAGTACGCTTATTTGGCAACTAAGGCCAAGAGGCCCAACCATTTGAATGACATATTAAATGTAGGATATGAATTGATGAATGAAATTGTGACTAGCAAAGTATTTAACCATAGGGAAGGAAGGAGTTGAAAAAAGAAGTGTTTTCATCAACTCCAAAAATATGATAGTTCGATCTCATGAACAAGCGATTCCATTTGACTAGTTAGAACCGGCTGGAGTACAAACCGTGATGGGTCTGATCTTCAATGCGGAATAAGCTGGTGTCGGACAGACGAATTTGAGTGTGAGCTCGAAGTTGAGGGCGGACCAGCTGCCGAAGTCGACCGACGGAGTTCTTTGTCGAGGAAAATGAATTTTGTAAGGTAGTATTGACTAGGATGAAGTCGACTAGATTGAGTCTAGTGGAGAGTCGGGCTGTCAGTGTCTCGTGCAGGGTTCACTGGCTTCTGTTGTGCAAGAATACGACTGATGGAAGACGAGAGGGAATCAGAGTCCGACGTATACCGTCGGATGTTCCAGTTGACTTTTCGGGTTTTCTGTCGTCCGCTGAAACAGAAAAGATAAGATTTAGTAGAGGAGAATGCATTCATGACCTCTGGAGATAGAGGAGTGGCAATAATTAAGGACACTAACTAAGTTGGTAGAAGAGGAGCGGCCATTCAGGAAGCCATGTTGATCGTCAAAGAGATAGAAGTTATCCCGTGACTTAATTTTATAAGAACCTGTCTAAGATTTTAGTGAATGAAGGGATGATAGTTCTTGGGCGGAGATCTTTGAATGAAGAGATTGATGAAGTGCCATATTTTGGGATGGGAGAAATCGTCGAATTAAGCCATTCCGGGAGAAGATAGGTAGTTTTGAGGCATCGGTTGATAACATCAACAACCAGAGAGAAAAGATTCCAGCTTAGAAGGGCAATCATACTGACCGAGACACCGTACTGATCAAATAGATGTTTAGATTTGATGTCTTTGGTTGCTTGAACAACCTAGGACGTGGAAATGTTGCACTAGCGTAGGTTCTCAGCTTCTCCGTTGTCGAGCATCATAGCAGGCGGAGTGGGAATGGAGAAGGAGTCGAGGTGATAATTTAGATAATCGTCGGCAAAGCTCGAGTCATCCGACCGAGAGTAGTTTATATATGAGGTTTTGGACTTTTGAAGCAATTGCTTTTTGATGACTGCGAACATTTTCCGGGAGTTAGGTGCCGTGCGGATGCGTCTCTCGATGTTGAATGCTTGTTTGTTGATAACCGTTTTATGTGCTCATCGATACGTTGCAGTGTAAGAGCGCGAGCAAGTGATGATGTACGTAATCTAGAGCTGCATTCAAGGTTATCGCGTGCCTTAAACAAGGTGTTCAACTTGTTCATTGCGTGAATGTGTTAAATAGTGTTGGCAGAATTAAAGTGGGAGGATAAGACGCTATGGACATCAGAAAACATGAAGAAAGGTTGACTGGGAGAAAATGATATCCCCAGTTAACGGCGTCACAGGGTCGGCGAAACTCTTCCCAGTCGGTGAATCTCCTGAATGATTGAATGCCTTCTCTAAGGATAGAGGATAAAAGATGAATGACAGTGATCGGGATTAGGGAAGATCTCCCGAGATTGGATATTGGTCACATCTTTGTTGGAGAGGACACCGTCAAGTTGGTTGTTCCCTCGGGTAGGGAAGTGCACAAATTGATTTAGTAAGTTATCCGCAAAGAGCAGAAGCAACGGGTGATTTTCAGAAGTTGGATTTTGTCAGTTTGCCATACAGTGGTTGAGGTTGTCCACAACGTTTTATCGATCGGAGTGCTGAAAATAAAAAAAATTGGACATAAGCTGAACCCCACGAGTGTCGTTGATGATTGAGAGACTAGGTGGTCTGTAGACAACGCAAATAGATACGCTTTGATTAGAAATTAGTAGCTGAAACGAGAAAATTCTAATCCTAGTGAGTTCTATATAGACAAACGTTTTGGTATGAGAGGGGATCGGACAAAGGCAGCCAGCCCACCCACTCGACCGACAGTTCTGCCACTACGAGGGAAAGTGTAACCATTGATGAGGAAAAAATCATCGCAGTGCATGATAGGAAACAGCCATGTTTCAATAAGAAAGCACATGTCTAGCTCGTTAGAGGAAAGAAATGCTCGCAGTTGTTTGATTTTTGGCGTAAGCGATCTACAGTTGATAAGAATTGCTGAAAGGAGGGTAAGACGGAGAGGAGAAGCGGGCGGAAGCTTTGCGCTGGCGGTCGGAGCAAGACCAAGGGCTGATGAGGGTAACTGACCGCTTTCTGACGAGAATGGAGTAGTCAGCGTCGATCTGGATCTCCTTAGTCCCACTTTTTTCAGGTGGGTGAGGTAATTGAAGGATTTGAAAGTGGGAAGGAGGCGAGTTATCTTGTCTCAAAGGGACGCTCTGGAGCGACTTTGCGAGGGTGGGAGAGGACAAGATTTGATCAGGGACAGATACACAACTATCCTGGGTGGGGTCGATGTAGTTGACGGAAGGGGAAGTTGATGGGCCTGAATTTTGGGTGGGTTCGATGTAGTTGGCGGAAGAGGAAGTTGATGGAGCTGAATCGATATCCCGCGTGGCCGTGGGCGTCTTACGTTTTGTTGGTTTCAGGACCTCAGCATCGGTCGCGATAGTGAAATGACGAGAGGATTTCTGGTAAAGGCCAATAATCCAGTGGTTTGGTTTTTTACATTTTTTCTCTCCATATATGTAACTGCAGTAGTTGACCAGGGTAATAAGAAATTCAATTGAAATAAAATAGAGGAATAATATTATAAATTCATGTGGTTTTACACATTGACAGTCCTAAAAATTAATGATGCGATGGCCATTAGCAGGAAAAGAAGTGCAAACGATTAGGAGGAATTAAATATTCCAAGTAAGATAATTCAAAATGTGATCGCTAATCGATTATATTTACTAACTAACTAACTAATAAATCTATTTGGCATTAAAGGCAAACAGGCCCGACCATTGAAATAACAAATTAAAGGTAGGATATATGGAGGTGAATGAAATTGTGACTAGCAATGTATTTAATAGCAGGGGGAGGAGTTGAGGAAGAGAAATTTTTTCATCAACTTCATGATAGTTGTATTAGTTTATTTTAAATTTCACTCGTTTTCCTGTTTTGAGTGATTCTTGTGTTTGCTTGCATTTCTTATATTAAGTAATGATTTATTATGATTTTGAATCAAGTTATAAAACTTCTTTTATGTGTAAGGCCTGTTTGTGATTTCTTCAAGTTTTTCTTTCGTTATTCCTCTGTTCATGGTATCTCATACCTATCGCCTTTGTTATTTATGCGCATTTAAAAAATTGACATTACTCTCCGTTCTTTCATTACATTCGTGAGTAACGAGTTGAACTCAATCTAGAATTTGTTACCACTTCAGAAACAAGCATTAACAACCCTACTTATCTAACTAATCTGAATGAATTTACCATTGGTGCAGTATGATTTTAAATTAATGCTTGAAAAATATGATTTATGTGGGTTCCGGTACGCATTAAAAAGTTCACTGGATAGAGAAAACAGTTTAGCAATTACTGTCAATTCGGATGCTTTTATGGGATATGACATTGTTTTACATATTTGATTTTGTAGCTATATGCATAGGTAAAAGGATTTTTTTGTAATCTTAAGATTAATTGCTTAGTCAATTGGCTCGTTCAGAAAAGATTGCTATTCTTCAAACAAGCTAAATACTTATTACCCGATATGAATTTTAAAAAACATTTAAAATTGAACAGTAAACTAATGTTCCATCTTATTAACTCATTTATTCAAGGAATAAACCAAAAAATTAATGTTGTTTGGATAAGAAGACCAGTCAACATAAAAGTACGCAAAAATATATACATCAATTTAAAATGTTCAAAAAAGGAGAAACTTAATTAAGTTCAATTTTGCATGGGGCCTGGAGAGACCCATGGTAATGCCAGGGCACGAATAAATTGTCTTTGCTTACTTAGATCTGGACAACGTCGATTTAAAGAAATCGTTTCCAAATAAGAAAGCATACTAACAAATCTAACCTCTTGACATGTCGAATTTTTATAGGATATAATATATTTAGTTATAGATATGCGTGCAACACCAATTTTATTCTGCAACAACCAAGTTGTTATGTGCACCGACAAAGGTGAATTCAATCTTCTACTGCACCTGTCTACATATGAATGGCCACAGAAACAATTCTAATTGTTACATGCAGATTGCAGTGGTATTTTATCTCTCACAATAGACAGAGAAAATTTGTTGGTGGATGTTCTCAAAACTAAGTCAGCTTCAAAATGTGTAAAAACCAAAGCGTAACTCAAATTAAACTTAATTGCTTCATTGTCCCTTTACGTTTGTAATGCAAGTAAACCTACAAAATTTTCTTATCAACAGAATAAACATTCACAACAGGTTTTTACTTACGTATAAAATGGGGTTGGTAACTATTAATAATAACAGTCTGCATCTAACGTTATCTGTAATTGTAATTGTTTCGGTGGACAATCATATGTAAGCAGATGTGCAAAAGATTGATTACCTACTAGACGGAGCAGATTCGTACTTGGTTGGTAAGTATGAAATAGGTCGTCTTCAACTAAATTTGTTTGTCCTGCAAAAATTGCGCAACGGCAAAATGGCGTTTTACAATTTTAATTACAGCAAAGTGTGATAATATATTTCACTATTTTAAAGCTACGCCAATAAATCAACGTTTTACAGAACTGTGCAAGCGACAACATTTTTTTCATTTACTGGCATTACCACAGGGCTTCCAAGCCTCATGCAAAATTGTGCTTATCAATGTTTCTTTTTTCACAATTTTGGGCTTTTATTTTTACGTAATTTTTTGTAGACTGTTATTTATACTTTTAAATTATTTTGGTCTATTCCTTTATTAAATCAGTTGATACAATAGATTGAATGACTTACTGCGTAATATTTTTCTAAATCATATTGAGTAATATGTCTTTTGTTTATTTGAAGTACAACCATCCTATAATTATTGTCATTAAAAGTGATAAAAAAATGAAGAAGATTAGTCAGCAGACTTTAAAATTACGCTAACTCGATAATTCTGATAAACTAGTGGGACTTTGATACACAAGGACCTCACCATTAATGGGTATATTGGTATCAATCTGCATATGTTTATTTAGACATATTAGTATGTGTGTGCAATTCTTTAATTTAAACTATGAGTAAATCTTATTAAATTTTAGTAACGTTAATAATAATGTGATGTGCCTAGAAAGATAGTTACCTGTATTTTTTCATCTTTTTTATCTATTGTGTGAGAGTGAAACAAGTTTTTTCCATGAATTCAAAAATTCAAATAAAACTCGTTAGCACATCGTCAATTAGCTTAAAAATAAAGAATATTAAATATCCGAGGAACCTGCCTTGCAAAAGAAGAATTGCCATTAGAATCTGAATAACGGACACCAATGGGTATTGTTAATGAGGACCGAGATAATGGCTAACGACTTATACAACTGTTAGAAGAAACTTTTGCAAATACACATACGAAGCTGATATTAGATTTTTAGATTAAAAAAGCAGGTTTAGATTAAGGAGGACTGGTAAAGATAAAAATTATGACGAATCAGTACCCAAGTGCAGATTTTTTTGACAAGAGTTTTTACGCTAGAAGATTTTATAAATAATGATTATAAAATTTTAAAACTTTAAAATTTAGTAGTGTGTTTCCATATAGAAAAAATGCAAAGAAGTCTAGTTACCTGCTAAAACAAACTATTCAGCCAATGTGATTTGCAAAAAATTCAAAAATGCACTGAAGTAAGTTATACTCGATCTATAAAAACGATAAAATGTTTATTAAACTCCTGTTTAGCTTTTTATTGCCTCCAGTAAAAAAGAAAAGAATACTGTTTAATGTGTACTGAAAACTTTTGTACGAAAAAATTTAAAATATGCAAAAATTGGATAAAACTTAAAATAGATTTAAGGAACACAAAATTAACTCGACAAACAAGGATTAGGACGATATAATATTTAGTTTTCGCTATTTTTGTAGCGTAATATTAATGTGTTTTCTGAGCCAAATGTGAGCAAAGACCACAGTATTTTGTCAACATACCTATGGAATATCCACTTTGGAAAGCGAATGAGTATATTCTTTAGTCGCAAGGAAGTACTGGGTGTGTGAGAAGAGTTGAAAAATCTATTAACTGAAGGCAGAGCATAAAAATTATTTAAGATTGTAATTTTAATGCGGGGTTGAGAATTTTTATAGAAATAAGACGAGATTACTTGTAAACTTAGGATACCAAAGTATTAAAGCGGAACAAAATGTAAATCAATATAGAGAAATCGCAGACTTACATTTGATAGAGATTAAATCAAAGCAGAAATGATATTCAGAAGAAATGAGTGTGACATCACTACTTAGTTTCATGTGCGTTGATGTCCAAAGATAAAAATTTGGTCCAGATTTTCACAGGCCAGTCTAAAAAAATAAAATAATTTGAGGTAAAATTATAGAATCAAAGAAATGGAAAGTAATAAAACTGAATACTTATATCATTTTGTTTGCGTGCATGCCTACAGTTAGCAAATCGTATCAACA
Source organism: Eudiplozoon nipponicum (assembly GCA_029291075.1). Taxonomy (NCBI): domain Eukaryota; kingdom Metazoa; phylum Platyhelminthes; class Monogenea; order Mazocraeidea; family Diplozoidae; genus Eudiplozoon; species Eudiplozoon nipponicum. The sequence goes on from JAQBSW010002845.1 coordinate 7,424, forward strand.
GCATCACTATACTGACTAAGATCTGTCCCAATACAGTACTCTGAGGAATGCCTCAACAGGTCGAAACATATCGAGAAATTCATTCTACAGCACTGATCAAATTAACGTAAATTAAGATCCTACCTCTAATACTTTTGGTAAGTTGAGATGACTAAACGGATCTTAACAATAAAGGAAAAATAACTTTAGAAATTTCTAGGAAAAGTGGAAAGAAATAATCTACATGAGGCGCAGAGACACACTAATCCTCAAAAATATTAAATACATTCATTGAACAGAAGCGACTACGAAGTAAACCGTGTGGAGTATCAAATTGTAATAATTATTTTTATATGAAAGAAAAATAAAAATAAACTGTAAACGACATTTTTAGAATCTTAATATAAGCTGAAAGAACAGAAGTCGGTTTCAATTCCTTAAACGATGAGATCGTACATATAAATGAAAACAAATAATGGAGGGAAAAAATTCTGAACACACGAATGAAGGATACCTGCAAGGTGTTCTTAATACCTAAACACTACTGAAATTATTATACCGTTAAACACTATATTCAATAAATTGGTGCTTAAATTTTAGATTTGTGAGCAAATTTTTTATTAAGGACAAAGTAAATGAGAAATATGCAATAAGAGAATAATTCAAGGGGCTATCATAAAAACGATAGGGCTAGAAAAGAAGTATTTTAATCCTCTGATAAAGTATATGCATGGTACTGTTGAGTAAATTTAAGGTTATCTCCAACTGAAAAATTGATATCTGATTTCCTAGACTGAAGTAAGATTTGACGCTTGTTAGGGAAAAATTGTTGCATAAAACAATGATTGATTCTTCACGTTTCTCTACTTGTGACACGATTCCTTGTTGTGTGAGCTTGTTTACATCATCAGTTTTGCATGTCACCCAGACATTGACTTGAGCGGATTACTTTAGTTGCCGAAGGTGCACAAAATTCACGAATTTTGAAAAGAGAAGTAGTTTCGGATATATATATATATATATATATATATATATATATATATATATATATACGGAAGATAAGTATGATGAAAGTTTTAAAGAGAAAAGCACATTGACCAAATTAAATTTTTCGCGGATGGAGACCAGAAGACTCCAATTTTGGAACCATTGACAACCTATCGTATTGAAGCAGATTATTGACAAGCCTACAGATGTATTGATGGTGATTAAAAGCAACAAATATAGTTGGCGTGACACGCTAGTTATGTCTTTTTTCTGGAAGAATGCAACTTTTCATTCTTTGTTATTTAGTGGAAAAAACAAAACACAGTGAACCTAAATAATGACTGAGATCAACCGAGCACAAAATTTTTATGCAACCTCAACACAAAGGACAGAGTGATACATTGTTCAGAAAACATTATCAGAATCAGTGCAGGCTAGATCAACAAGATAACCGGACGGTTAATTTTGCCAAAACCATGCTCCTCATAGTCACTGAACACTAAAACCACAAGCAGAATCTAAATTTATGTCAGATTTTGTTGGTTTTTTGTGTGCTTCTTTATCAAAATCCTTACGCAAAAGTCATCGGAATTGACAGAATTGCAATTGAATTTAATAAAGCAAGAAGTACCATTCTATTTAACATAATGCGCCATTTATTTTGCCTCATATGGGAACCACACACATTTCTTTCTACCAATAATAAGGATTTTCTTTACCTATTACTAAAATTATTAATCAGCTATTAGAAAATACTACCAATTAATATGCTGGCTAAACTCTACTTTGAAGTTCTTCACATATAATCTATTCAACTGCGTCACTTTCCAAGAATATGCAATAATGCATACAAAACAATGAATATTTTGTCCAAGTCGCGTATATGTCAAATAAATCTTCACTTTTTGCTGTATCTTTAACACCGTTGCAAGTTTCAACGACAAACAGCTGACTGATACATTGGCCTCTGAAATGCAAATGGCACAGAGGATCATGAAATCTATTGAACTGGCAGATGTTGAATAGAGCCACAGCCAAAATCGTCGGACTTCTATGAACTTATTGTTCTTCCCTAGAGTCAAGTTGCGAGCTTATGGCGTGGAATGTGATGCATTCGACCTTTGCTCCGGAGTAAGTCAAGGTTGGCTATTTTCATTGATCCTATATGGAGCATCATCTAATTCAGGGCAGAACAAACACATTATTATCTGACCTGAATTTCGCAGATAATATTTTTATCTTTGGAAACAACTTTGAAGCAATCGAAAAAGATCCGGAACGATTTTACTTCTATGCAGCATTTAAAATTTTAAAAAGCAATGTCAATAAAACCTAGGCATAAAATTCTTGCAAAAGTATAATTCGCGATTGCATATTCTGATAGTAAACTTGCAAAGCTGCAAATATTTGCTCAAAGTTCAGCGCTCTTATGAAATTAGATCCCGAGTAAGCAGTTTCTGAAGAGATTTCCTAATGCTAGCGAACACCCTCTGGTACTACATTGAGATCAATCTTCTAAAAATTAATTGAGTTAAACCGGATTCCTTCTGGCTCATCTTGGTTTACGGGTGCAAACCCTGGCTCTTTTTTGTTTGTGGTCGTTTAAACCTGCAAACAATTGATTACTGATGCATGAGCGTAACTTCAATAACTTACTAAAGCATTCAATTATTTAAAGAGAAAGAACTGATTAAGTAGACCTGTGCACGAGATCTTTGCTCATTTTGGATGTCAAAATACATCGTGGCTGTTCACAACTAAGCAGGTTGTCTATCGCTTGAGCTTAAAAGCTTGCTTGTACACTTAAAATATAGTATATCATTATTTGCCATCTATTTTTAACTGACTACTGGCCGTGTCACTATTTGAGCGGCCATTTATCACTCCACGAAAGTCGGCCACGGTAAACATTGATCGAGGACATACAAACTACGCCTTGCAATAAGTTTGCAGACAGTGACGGTCGATTGTGGATAAATCTGGTGGAATGTTACTAACGAGTTCTGCGTAGCGTCAAAGCATACAAATTCTATAACGAAAGTAAATGGTGTGCAACTGCATTTTTAGTCACGAAAAGAAGACTAAATAAGCAGTTTAAAAAATTCATTACAAATAATGACGAAAGTATTGATCAACGTAAAATTACCTGATCTGTGCTGTAACTAACACAGACTGCGATCCAGTCGTCTTTTTTGATTGATAAATTTGGCTTAAATTTATCTAATTAGGAATTTCAAACCATTGAGGCAACTTAAAATTCAAATTTCACCTTGTTCTTATCTGAACAAAGTTGCACTCATTTAACATTCTCTGTAATGACCTCATTTCTAACTGATCTTTTATTTGGAATAGCCATGTTCAAACCATGTTTGAGTAGGTCAAATTGATACACTTTGAGATGTAGTGTTGATAGATTTACTACACAATTAGCTACGATTAAACTACTAATGTCTTTGGAAGGTCTATAAATTCTCAAAGCATCTAATGTTCTACCATGTCTAAATATTATCTTTTGAATTTCACTATTTTCATCTTTATCAGTAAACTCCTGTATACATTTATAATCATATGCGTATTAAAGAGGAACTTACATCAAGCACAATTTATTTTTCTCCTGAATAAGTACAAATTAACGTTTATTTAAATCACGAGCTAACGTGTTCATAATATTTTCACAGAGGTCATGCTTAAAATCATGCCATGCATATTTAACTTAAAATTTCATTTAAATCGAATACATTTAAGAATAGTTCATTTTTTTTTGACAAGACTTTAATATGAAATATTTGAAACTTGACTCACGAGTCGTTTATTTACTTCCCAATAACCATTGTGCAACTTGACGGCGTTGCTTCTGTAATTCCACTTTAAATTTTGCTTAAATAAATGAAACATTGCGAAACTGGATTTATCAAAATTATTGTATCTCTTTTGTGATTCAAACAGGCTCAATTCCAATTGTTTTTTTCGTTGGATATATTTTGGCTAGTATTGGCGATATCCATTGTTAGTTGCCAGTTCAGCACCTGTTTTACAGAACAAGCTAATTAAGAAAGCGCGATAATTCCTCTGGCCATGTCATTTATTCTTCAGACTGACCTTCCACTAGATAGTTACCTGTCACATGTGTATGTGCATTACCACAACTGTTACGTTCATCGAACTAAGTGAGACTAGAATGGTTGAATATGTATTTACCTTTTGTATGCGTTAGACCATTTGTTTTATACACTCCATGTGAAATGACGTAACTGAGGTTGCTCACATATTTTCAGGTGGGTGAAAATCAATAACTCAGAAACACTCGTCATAACAACATGCCATTTTATGTGATAAAATTAGAAAAATGAACGATCCATGCACATGTTAAATTTTAATTCAAACTACTCAGATTGTACTCAGGAGAGGCTTGTTTACTAGCATTTCTTGTCATATCATTAAATAGCCGCACACCACGCATGTGCATGTGTATGCGTATAAAAAACTAAAAAGGCTCAGTTACGTATAATTAAGAGAAATGTACGTACATATAAATGAAACTGTAGTCAATAGACATTAATTTACCCTCTGCACGCGTCAGAGTAATTATTTCTTCGAAAAATTTGAAATGATTTATTATTAGATTGATCTCAATAGGTAGGGCGGGGAAAGAAACAAACATCCTATTAAATAAATTAGGAAGCTTAATTAGGATATGAAATAAAATATGTGATGATTAGACAAAAAAACTTTGTTACTTATTTAAACAAAGAATATGCAATATAAGGAAAGAAGCAAGAAGCCCTTTAACAAGCATTTTAATAACTAAGAGTTTTAAAATAAAACGCATGGTTGGGGATGAAATTTACAAGGACTATATTCTCATTAGTTGATTAGCCATTAATTATATAATAAGCCCACTAATAAACCAATCTTAATCCGGTGTTCTTAATCTTTTACTGGAGCTAGCTTCAATTTCTAATTCGAGCAGTTTTCTTTTCTTGCCATCAGCTGATGCTGTATTCCAAATCGAAACTAATGATTTTTCACCAGCTCTTTCATTCATAATAATATCCCTAGCTTAATTTCGATAGATCCTTTAATAAATCTCGTCGGCCTATGTGTCTGCAATCATCACAGTTAATAGTGTGTCCGGTCTCCGTTACATTACGGGCAAGATTAAATTTAGCAACATGTCCTTACTTACATGCAGTTCTATGTTCGTCTCTTTTTACCTTGATTGGGCGCATTTGCTCACCTACATACATGAGACTACAATCACTACATGGGATTTCATAAACTCCTGATGTTTCAAAAGGTTCAATCTTTTCTTATTTGGTTACAGAGTATGGTGGTTAGTGTAAGCGACCGTTTCTTAAACATACCTCATATTGTATTTCATTATTTCACACTCTCCCCACGTTTACATATTTCTATTTTTCAATTTTGTTTGATGTTTTAATTCAAATATAGAGATGTTCATTTGTAGATACCTGATAAAAATATGAGAGGAAACGTTTCTTGTGTCTGATAAAATGTTTTTTTTCTTTTTGCACATGAAAACGTTACTATGCATATATATATATAAAATTCTCAGCTGAATAAAAAAAAGAAATGCAGATCTGACGAGCTTCGGGCCCTAACTAATGTATCTGAAAGGTGAATATATAAATTTTTGTTGGGTATAATTATTGAGTTGTATATTATTACGGTGATAACACTTGCAAATTGTTGAATATACAGAAGCGGAAAAGTAACAGATGAGAGAAACTCTTCTTTCATGTTTCAGTTACTAGAATTACCTCGTAAAATACATACCTTTACACGAGGGTGAGACGGCATTGGCTTTATCGCAGCCTAAGTTAATAGTCAATTATAATATAATTTCGCTGCATTGCTGCTTCCAGGATCTTGCGTTACTTCGAAAATTACGTTCAGAAATACAAGAAAGAAAATTTACATTTCTAAATAACATGAAAACGCAAACGTTAATAATATAAGAGTGCTGCAAAATTACCTATACTCTATTGAGTAGTGCAACATGAGTGCAAATTCTTTTGCCAATTTTTTTAATAGTTCGACATGCATTTATAAATAATGTTATTAAAAGTAGAGTTTATATTAAATTTGAAGCATTATTTCCTAATACACATTGATCATTCTCAATCATTTGCCTGAGTTGTAATATAGTTTGACTTCTGTGTCGTCTTTTTCCATATTCGATTATTGTACGTGCCACACATGACCAAGAGATTTATATCCTGCTTTTACATTCATGATGTCAATTAACAAAATTGGTTAAAATGGAATCTCTACTCAATCTTGTTGCTCTTTGACGATTGCATGTTGATGTGCTTAGCCAGCCATCTTTTTTTATGTATGCATGGTTTACAATGAACAACGAGTCAAATCTTATTTACTAGCATAGTTTCATGTAGTGCATCGAGCATAAAATTGTAATCTTTGCGAGGAATTTTGCAATTTCTTGTTTCTTGTAATACCTTAATATATTACTTTTGATTACGAAGGTTAGATTTTATTTTGATGCGATATGAATTTTGTATTATAATGCTAATGCGTTTTACTTTTTCTCGTTTTCGAATCCAGATATACTATGGCTTTCATACCATTAATTACTTTTCCAACCGAATTAATGCAGCTCGCCTTTCATATTATAGACTACATTGTCGAGCATATAAGATAAAAAATTTTTTTCAGAACTAATTTGACTATACTCGTTCTAAATTTAATATTCCGTTATCCGAACCAAAGGATCCTCATTGTCATTATCAATATTTGCAATCATCCGTAACAGATGTAAATAGGTATTTTATGTCGATGATAAAATGAAGTTGAAGTTTTGCACAGATACAGGCATCCACAACTAAACGACAAACTTAGTCGTCTAACGAATCAAGGTTGAATAAAAGAATGGTAAATAAAATCAAAGAATTTTGCAAATAAGCACGGTTGCTCCTTACTTCAAAAATACTTATTAACAAGAGTAATTTTTATTCTTATTCTGAAGTTAAGAAGTAAAGAATTATTTATTTTATTTATCAATTAAGTTGTGACAGTTTAGTTAGACGAAGTACTAACTGTGAAAATCAGAAAGTAAACAATTGGAACAATAAAAGCAGATCAGGTAATTTCAATTAATCCAGGTTCGCAAAAACAATCTTCATTCAAAAAATCAATAGGTGTTTGACTATGAAATAAAATTATGCCATTTACTATTTATTACTATAATAAATTAATAAATAAAATAAATTAATTAATTAAAAGGGATTAAATATTTTTCTAGAGATAGGGTCATTAGTGTGATCAGAAAAGGAAAGATTTTTTTTAAATAAACCGAAATAATGTCAGATTTGGTAAGCCAACGAGGATTGTTTTTGAAGGCATATTTAAACAGAAAATTATTTATGATATTATTTATTAGTTCCAACAAATACAGAGTTAAGTTTGTCATAAATTTTATCAGAAGAAGCAGTGTCGTGGCTATTGCAACAGCTGGAATCTATGAGCAAAGAAACAGTGAAATTCTGCGGGTAAAGCCGTAGACTCATCCATTATGATAGTTGCTTAATGAGCGATAGAAGCAGAGTTTCTCTGACGAAGTTCGTTGATTAACTAGCGTTCATTTTTATCACATATTAAAGATGTGTTATTAGATTTTGACGGTCAGTCATTTGTCCTGACAAGATTCAAGAAATAATACAATGCCAGCAGTTTTCTCTGTCAAAATTGATGGTACATATGGAGGCACATCGTTGATCGATCAGTCGGCGGTAGCCTATTTGCAACCACTAATGCGCCCTAACTAACACGATATACCACCTTAATTACTTTAATCAAGGTTGCGATCTTGATATAAACACGTGATACATTAGGTGCATACATTTGTCAGTATAAACTAAACATTTTATAATGTAGAAAAGGCAATTTATCCAGTAGACTGATTTCGTCTTTATTGGGAACTCATCATATATTGTCCAGAATTTACAGTGGACAGGGCTCGAACCTCCGCACGTCTGCTTCGGAATCTGGTGCTCAAACCACTGAGCCACCCGGCCACACACTACACATAATTTTCAGTTGCATAATAACTTAGGTTTCTCGGTTAGCTTTTACTTTAGGTGCAGTCAATATAGCGCAACTTTAGACCTAAAGTTCCAACTAACCATCCCCAATCTGTCATTATTGAACAGACACCACACTACATGAGGAAGAGTTGTTGAAATGAACATTTATATAATTAAACGAACATTGGTAGATCTGAAGTTCTAAAGGATTCCATACAGGCTCCAACTAAATGAGAGGCAAACCAGAAAACATAAGTTAGTATAAATGTGAAAATTGAATGTACTGTGCGTCAAAGTGGCTTAGTAGTTAGAGTATCAGATTCCGAAACAGACGTGCCCTGGTTCGAGCCCTGTCCGCGGCAAACTGTGAACAGTAAATGATGAGTTCTCAATAAGGACGAAACCGGACTACTGGATGAATTGTTTATTCTGAACTATATAATACTTAGTTTATACCGAAAAATGTATGTACATAATCAGTCAGGTGTTTATATCAAGATCGCAACCTTGATTAAAGTTACTTTTATCACCGCCCACGCAACTAATGTCCGTTTATTCATACATCAAGTTTTACATAATTCATTACTTAAACTAAAAAGTCAGAAAGCAAGATCTGCAATATTGCCCCTTTTCAAGGCAATATGCTATGATAAGTGAATGCTCGTGCAGAGTGTTTGATTTATGAATTTTCAGAATCCTTATCGGGCTTCATTCTTATCAAAGACTACGCATGAATTATAAGGTGGCCACGCCCTTTTTTATACATTCCTGATACTAGCCAGGTCTGCGACGACATAATTATCACAATCAAACACTAAAGAAAAACGTTGACAGTAGCAGAGGATTTGTCATCGATCAGATAGTATACATCTCGGTCAACTAGATGGTTTTAGCGTCAATTTTACCAACTTCAATTGAAATTGAAGTAAAACACTTAAAAGTATGTTGCTTCTCACTCAGAAACTCGACTAAGTTTATTACATCAAAAGCGGCCATCGGTGTCTATTCTGAATTCATTGCCTATTCGATAGATCAAGATTGACTCCACCAGGTTAAAAGTCCTGAGTGAGTGCAGTCTGGTACAAAGGCCGACAAATACGCAGTCATGTCCGATACGGAACCAAACTACGAAGTTGATCAACAGGTTAATATTTCTGATATGCAAAATAGTGTGCAATCAGCTCATACTCGATATGTTACTTCACTAAAAATGTACGTTAGATTATTTATTGTTATTATATCTGCAGATTTAAGTCATTTTAACCTATCCGAATGCAGCTGAACCATTAGAAAACAGTCCAATTACGCCACGTTAACTTTTGTTGCAATTATTCCCAGCTCCAGACCAGCCACGATCCCATTGATATGATTCAACGCCGTAGAAGACTTAAATGAGTAAAAGTGACCTTCTTGCATTTAGCATCAACCTTCTCGAACCAATATCGACGCAGATATCGGGGGCAAACAACGCCCGAAATTTGGGCAGATATTCGAACAGCACATTTGTGGTACAATGCCAATTATGGTTTGCGTTAACAAAAGGATACCAGCCACCACGACTCAATGGACTCACAGTAAATGATTGAGGCAAAGATGCTCAACTCGTACATGTCCCTTTATTTTGAGCACCCATGATCTGAGACAAAGAAGAATAGATCGTTGCAGTTAGTCACGGATTTTCAAATTTTTAAGGCATTCTCGATGGCTCACCCGTATCCTATGCTTGCTTAATGAGTATTTTCGTACTAATCGAACACCGTAAACGTTTTCCAGCGCTAGGTCGGTAGAAAAGGTTTCATCAACGTACTGTTCGGTCGAGGGATCGCCAGAATTTTGTGTTAGAGGTACCCCAAACGTAACATTTGGCTATAATAACGCTCAAAAATATTTCACGTTATAATGGATTAAGTCGTGGCAGACTTATATGGTACGGGAATTTGAATGGACTATGTTACTTTGTATGCGTCTAAAAGAGCAGAACAGTAAGCACACGTAAATGCGCAACTACTGGGCTGTACATCACACAAGTATAAATTGGTTAGAAAGCGACATATCACAGTCGTGTTGTTTTTGAGTAGTGTTGTCGTTCAATGGACTCTAATATAAAGCGCCATACCCACAACAAGATAAAATGGACTCAAAATACAACAGGCTACCGAACAATTTAAAATAATGCCAGCGAAGATATCAACGATGGCATTTTATATTAATCAGATGTACATTGCCATCGATACATCTGAAGTCAGCGTAGTGACGCAAGTTAGCGGTAGACCGGCGCATTTTACCAGAATCACGTTACCTCCGCGGAACACAATGGTACTGGTTCTGTGGAGAATTTGCGCACTTTATCAGCGGAGTTCTGATAGATGTTTAAACAGATGATGATAAAGGAATACTACATTGGCGTTCGCTATGTATTGGCATATTTTTCGGTCATTGAACAGTAAAATATCCGAATGAGTATGAATTGCCAACGTAAAGTAGTGTAGTTATGGGAATGCGATATCCGTGATGCACAACAAGATGAATTCGATGCGAATATTTCCAATTTCCCGCGTTTCTGAAGCACAGGAGTCCCGTCCATAACAGATTCTTTCCTATATGGAATATATGCTAGTAGGAAAAGAGAGTAAAGCGAGATATTGGTCAGAACTGAAGTGTTCAAGAACGTAAATCACCCTATTTTTACATGATAATTTGGATCAAACCACAGAAAATATTCTGTTAGACAATTTGGAAAGTCGGATCTACTGTAACGCTATCAAAAGTGTTATTTGAATTTGAAATATAACAGCTGGATGTATTTAGTGCCATTACCCAACATCAAGATAGTTTAAATATTTTTTCAGACTTTTCCGCGCCGGGTGTTCATAAAGATTTAAGCTTCTACTTTTGTCTATCGTAGCTTTCGTATTAAGACTTTCTATTGAAAATTCATGTAGAATCTTTGGATTTCGTAGTCCCTAAATCATCCCATGATTACATAGAGGTAAACAACAGGTACAGTTCTAAGGTTATGGATTCATTCTTGATTAAGCAGAGATGATTAGATTTTAAAAGAAAAATGTTGTGCCACAGGGAATGAATGAATTACTTGATCCTTATTGTACGTAACAATGTTTGCATCCATTTTTATCAATTTTACTCCGGATCTTTTAGCTTCTTGTTTCGGATGTCTTTTTTAATGAGAAGATCATTACATGAACAATTTGACTATCTTTTGGTCAAGTGGAAAATTTAATTTAAACTTTTTACATTTATACTTGTTGCTTGATCTTATAAGCATAACTGTCCTTTTACTAGGTAAATGTGTGTGTAATGTTATAGTTTGTATGAGTCTGCTTGTGTATATTCATCGGAATGAAAAATCAGTAATTTAGAAACACCTACTGACGATTCACGAGATAAGCGTACGCCATGCCTGCGTGTATGTGATTTCATTTGTTTTGGATTGAGAAGTTATCAGTTACAGTACGTGTACAATCATCCAAGTGAAATTACAGTAATCTAATAACCTATGACTATTCGGTTTCCAAAACCGGAAGCCGAAATATACGATTAAAATTGAAGACCTGACTATATTCATTTTACACAATCATTTATTCACTAAGACTTGCGAAAGACCAAATATGCAGACTTCAGTAGCCATTAATCTGCACGAAAATAGGTATATATATATTGATCGTTTCGATTTTCACAATTTTTTAATATATATATATACGAAACCTTATGTGATTGCATGCAAGCAGGATAATGTTAAAAAATTCAATTTCGAATTGCTAAATCTGTGCACATGATGGATCAAATTCATCATGGTGAATTAATTTATATATATAATCAACGGCGTGTTGGCCCATATGCATTTCAATGTTGGGGTAATCTGCTATATACCTTTACAGTGCATGTAACCAGCAATATACCTTTGTTGAGATAACTATAATCATTCCATTTCACCTTTAGTGATATTCTAACCATACGTCTTAACCAATTCCTCGTTTATTGACTTCTAACTAAGTGTGATAGATTGTGGGGAGGGAGAAATAGGGGGGAAACATTAAAAATTATTTTTTTCGGGTACAGTGTCATGATTAAAAGATTTAATTCCTAACCATAATTTATTAATATGTATTACGCTTTATAATATCGTTATGTTCAAAGTGTAAGATCTAAGATCACAGAGAAAGAGAGGGAGATACTACATGGGATGAACAGATAAAACTATTGATTTACAAGAAATAGTTTGATCTAATTTTTTATAAGAGTAGTCAGTATAGCATAAAGGCTTTGGTAAATAAAATTAATAATAGGTAGAAATTATTAAAACAAATAAATTATTCAGTCAAAGCAAAAAAGAGGCTGAAACATAATTTCTTACCAAAACAACTTTCTAGACTTAACTTCTCAGTAAGCCTAGTCAAATTCTTATCTTTTTACAAGATTCGATTAATACATGTCATTAAATTTACGTATTCTACCAATAGGTAAAGCTTCATTAAATATTGGACCTTAGGATTTCTTTACAGTTGTTGCGTTCATGACGAGAATTCTGGGCATAATTTCAAGTGATTCTCTTATTAGCCTGGTCCGTCTACTGTGATTGCTTATCGAAAGGCGTTTGGATACTTCCCAGCCTAAATGTGAGTGTCTCGCCGAATCCTATGTCTGAATGTGCCCATATTTACATGCCATTTTTCATCTTTTCGTTCTGTGGCTTATCGACTAGTGTGGGTGTCTTTTTTTAATATTGTTTCGATGTTTTTCTTGATCGATATCACACGTTTTTTACTCAATTAGGAATCTTGTGATACAACTTTCTTGTGTTATTACAAAGGCGATTTCTTATTTGCCTCATCCATTTTGGAATTAAATTTCAATATTATCGGTTTAATTTTTCTTTCTGTTACTTCTATCCGAAATCAGTTTTTCATGAATATCTCATTAAATCTCCTTAGTTTTTCGACTTTTTTACGTCTAATTCACTGTGCTATGACTTCTAAATACTAAAAATGTTAGGAAACTTATTTTAATTCCATAAGGGTGGCTGAAGAATAAATTAAGGAAGACACTCGAGTTAAACACCATTTTATAAACTCCGACTATTCAGTTTCAATTTTATATCAAGAATAGATAACTTTACCATCATTTCTTTCTTCTAAGTGAAATGCAGTTAGTATGCAAAAATTAAGCATTGTCACCAATTCAATATCATCATTAATCCTATTCATTAAAACATCGTCACAAAATCTCACAAAGAAGTTTAACTTGTGAAGTACTATTTCCATTAGATTTTTTAGTAGAATGTACTAAAAAATTTGCGACAAATACTGGCCTTTTTTTCCCTTCGGGACACGCTTAATTTAACTTCTTTCTGAGTGAAAAATATATGCACGATATTCATATGTTTAACAGCTTAATTAAAACGTTAAAATTATATGTTCATTAATGTTCTTTTATTAACGAAATTCACTTATTATCCAAAACTAGTGCAAAACATAAGTTATTTATTTATAAAAAAATATTTTGAACAGAAATTAAAATTTTATGCCTGGCAGATATAAATGGAAAGCTTTTCGGAAATACCGGATCTGGATTAATCTAAAAACACATAGCTTCTTAATTTTAAATTTTCAATATCAAAATATTTCTTGAATTGAGTTTAAGTAGTCTCTGATTTTGGCGCCGGGTGTTACTTGTCCTTCCTCTACAGGTTCGCCAGATTCCAAATAAATTAAAACGAAGATTAGTCTGATATTGTGTTAATTAGTTCAAAATAGTATTCAATTCATGAAATTCCAAAGATTAAAGCACGACGTTGAATTGAGTCATGTGCGGTAGGAAAATCCGTTAATATATATATATATATATATATATATATATATATTGTGTGTGTGTTAAATTACAGTCACTTTAAACAATATGATTGCGCGGTGGTGGTAACAATCTTTAAATCAAGTTTGCGAGCTTGATTAACACTAATCCCATTGTATTTAACCAGTCTACGAACAACATAACAAAACTACCGCCAGCTGCAACGCACTGACGCGTTTCGACCTTCCATGATCATCATCAGAGTACGACGACAAACTGACTATCGAGGATCAAACCGACGACTGGTTAAATACAATGGGATTGGTGTTTACTTCAAGCTCGCAAACTTGATTTAAAGAATTGTTTCCACCACCCGCGCAATCAATTATTGTAAAATTGTATTGCCTATATATGTATATGTGGCGAAAGCTGCAAACAGTTAATGTTCGTAACTGCATAGAAATTGTGCAGCCGACATTTCCAGTCAAGTTCAATGTATGCAAGACTGCTAGAGGTGAGAGCCGCATATCTAAATTGATTTCCATATATATTCAATGCGGTTTGATCCTCGATAGTCAGTTTGCCGTCGTACTCTGATGATGATCATGGGAGGTCGAAACGCGTCAGTGCGTTGCAGCTGGCGGTAGTTTTGTTATGTTGTTCGACGACTGGTTAAATACAATGGGATTGGTGTTTACTTCAAGCTCGAAAACTTGATTTAAAAAATTACAGTCAAGTAGCTTAAGACAGCATGTTGATTTATTAATCTTTTGTTATGCATTTAATTGGCCAACACTTTACGCACATATTAGCAACAAAAACAAAAAAATAACTCCAAACTCATAAAACAGGTGCGCGTGTGTATATGACTAACAAATACAATTGAAAAGACTGTTCTAGAAAAATTAAATGACAAACTAGAAATGAAAATTTTTATTAGCTTAACAAAATGAGCACTAATAAACTTAACTGTCACATTAAAAATATATTCATATTAAATGAAGAAATTAAAACGACCTTAGAAGAGCCAATTTAAAAGTTTTCCTATCGATGGGGCCAAGCTACAAATATATGTAACCGTGTATGATGCCATACTGGATTGATAGGGCTTTTGTAATTTTCTAATTACAACCTTCGTGCACACACAATACACAATTATATACTAATTAATGTTTTTTATTAGCCTTGCCTTTACGTGTGTCTGTATGGCATTCGATGGAAATTCAGGTCTACCAATGTTCGTCTAATTATATAAATGTTCATTTCACTACCACTTCACCATGTATTCTGACATCTGTTCCATAATGAAAGATTTGGGATGGCCGTTTGAACCTTAACGTCTAAATGTGTGACAGCTTTTAACGGTATCTTCAAACATTTGCACTAAAGGTGTGTAGATCTTGAGCATAACACACAAATGTGAAAATAATGTATCGATTACTTTAATAAAGGTTACGATCTTTAAAAAAAACCTGACCCATTAAGTACACACATTTATCAGTATAAACTAATAATTGTATAATGTAGAAAAGGCAATTCATCTAGTAGACCGGCTTCGTACTTATTGGAAACTCATCACGTACAGGTCAGAATTTGCTGCGAACAGGACTCGAACCTGGGCACCTCTGATTCGGAATCTGGTATTCTAAACGCCCGCTCAACCAATTTTTGTTTAATCTATAGAAATTGCGAGAGGATAAGTTCTAGCTTCCAACTCATTGAAGACTGCACAGATAATTAAATGTAATGGTTGGCCAGGGCACACTAATACGCAATTGTAACTGAAAAACTAAATTGACTATTGTATCTATTAAGACATAGTAAAAATGCGAAATCAAGAATGTAGCAGCAGTAAGAAATGCTCCTGAAAGCATATGGAACATATCACTTTCCGATTGTAGGAACATATGACTGCGTGCGTACGAATAAGAAACTAACTCCAGCGAAAGATGGAAATGATGGATCAGGATAAGTCAAAAGATGTTATTATAAAATTAATGCTTGAGGTTTAGAAGTGAGAAAATTTGTAGTATCCATCTGTAGAACTCTAGCTGGGCTTTTCACATTCCCTTTCCTGTCGATCACAGGTTGGGGATCACCTTCATATGCGTTCAGATGTAAACTTATGCGCTTCTTCTTGTTTGCTAATTATTCCACATACATTCATGCAATTAAACACGTAAATATTTGTGCATTTATGCAAATGGACATTTTTGAATTTAGGCCTAAAATTAATTTACATTTTCGTGTATTTATGTAGTGTGTAAATAATTACGGAGGTCGTTGTACTAGCAGAAAAAAATTCGCTCATTCTTACAGGTGTACGATGTTAAATTTTGAAAATTCTTCCAATTTGAGCCTTCAAACATAACCAGTAGGAGCACTGCTGGCAAGATTAGAAACAACTCTTGCCAAAACTGCAGCGAAATCTAATGTAATTTAATCACGGAATGAGACATGCGACGAACCAACCTGACACAATTTTATGTCAATCAGTACATCATTCCTGCTTGATAGACAAATTATTAAATTACAGAAAATTATAAATCTTCAAATGGTGGGAAAAGTTGGAACCCAACTACCAGTGCTGGCCCCTGCGTTTTGCATCGACAAAATCATATTTCACAGGGCAATTATTAGGCATTAGACAGAAACATTATTCAAGCCACAAGAAGCGAGTGTTGTTGATATAATTTACTTTCGAACAAATATAATTCCAAGTTCGTTAATTAAGAACACAGATAGAAATGATTGATAAAAAAGTTTATCATACGAGCAGTAGAATATGCATGATGCCAAATAATGAAAGTTCATGTGCATAGTAATAATGGGTGTAAACATGATATACAGTCAAGAAAATTTTGTTTCAATGAATATACAATGAATAAGCAACAAAATGGATAATCACAAAATGCAGAAAAATCAATATGACTAAGCAAGGCTACCTTTTTTCACGGTAACAATATAAAATTTAATTTACAATAAAAGTAGATGGCGTAGAAATTAATAAAAATATAATTATATAGGAAAGTTTAAAAATTCCTGTGAATGAACAATAGATTTGATTTGTTGAATCTCCTCGATTTGCGTTCGCGGGATGTTGATTTGCACTATCAGTTTCGCAAAGATCCGATTGATCCCCATTTCCAAGTACGCATCGATTTTGGCCTCGTTCTGGCTGGCTGCGGATTCGTCCCTTTCTTCCGAAGGCTTCAACATCGTTCATAATAACCGAAGGAAATGAAGTACGATCTAATCTTCGTTGACTGGCGACGTTTCGATATGGTATTTCTTATATCATCCTCAGGCCGCTAATCACACATACACATGAAGATTCACACAATACCAGATTTACGCACCAATCAATCAAATCAATAAATTTTCTATTTAATGAATGCATGAAGTGAACAAAGATGTGATAGAACCGCATTTCCAATTGAAGTAAAAATGAGTCAACCCGATCAAAGACAAAACAAAATTGGATCTTTGTGTAACTGCCAGTGTACAGCTATTACCCGCGTACGCAAAACGCGGCATTGATAACCTGAATGCTTACACACCGCAAAATATTGAGTTCAAAACCTATTTGAACTAATTCGATAGGACTTTTGGATAATTTAAAATATTATGGCAAAATTTGACTATTACATCTGCATACACACCCATTAATATATATATATATATATATATATATATATATATATGATTTGTCACTGGCACTTTACTCGGATTAGTAACCGGTTGATCGATCGGCCTACATGAGTTCATCGATATCTTACAAATGTATACTGATAAGTTATGTCTGAGGCTGATATTAACGGATGTTTCTCCGTAATAGCTGTCGAAGCTAAATGCGTTACCTTGAATAATAATCGTAGTTTGGCTGCATTACATGTGTGTGTTAATACCGCTTCAACTTGCTTATTTGCTATACGGAAAACAGCGTCTCCATTAAATGGGATATTTAGAGAAATTGCTTTAACTTTCTGTTTCTTAATAGGTATATTTCTTTTTAGTTCCCTTTTAACAACTGATTCAGTCAATTGTCTATAATTTCAGTTAGACATTAAAATGTTTGTTGCTTTAGTATATTCGGTGCCTTTTCAATCTTGACTAACCGATTTGTCAATTCTGGAAAAACAGTTCTGAACCTCTGATAATTTATTTTGAAACGATATGAAACTGCTATGAAGGGAATAATGTGGAGGCCAGGTTAGCTTATGATTAATTGTGCTATTGAATTTAACATTAGCATATTTGTTTAATAATATATCCAAGAACGATGGACGATCGTCTTTCTCATACTCTGATGTGAAACTGATATTTTTATGCGCCTCGGTGAACTTTTGAAACATTATTCGTGACTGTGACCTCCTTCCAGGAACAAGAAAAATGTCATTAACATAACGTGTAATTTTCAAATATTTACTCCCCTAGGTGATTTGCTCTCAAGATCACCTTGGGAAATCTCCTCTAACACTAGAGATAGGAGGCTCATTTAACATTCTATCTACCAGTGTATAAATGCTTTTGTGCGTAGCAAAATAACATTCTATACAGTAAAACCTTAGCCTACGAATGGAAATATGTTTTGGTCTACAGACTGAATTATATTGTGAGTAACATTTAAAAACTGTCGGGTGCAGAGAACTAATATATATGCAAGTATGTATTAGGTGTTGCGAACCTAGTAACAAATTAGTTCAGTTGTGACCAGAAGGATAAACCAAAGGCAGCACATTCGTTTCGTGCTTACTGGCGACTCATCAGTAGGAGCCGGTATTACGCCCTTTAACCACTATATAACCGAAATATATAGTGGTTAAAGAGCGTAATACCGGCTCCTACTGTTGAGTCGCCAGTAAGCACGAAACGAATGTGCATGAGATTATACTTTCCGTTCATGCTGTCTTTGGTTTATGCATCGAAAGAAGAATTGACCATTGATGATATTGCTTCCCTGGAAAACGAGTTGTTTTTGTTGTTGGTGCTCCATACATTTTTTTTATATATCATGGAACTAATCTGAGCTTCTGTGCAACAATCTTATTAATTAAACGGCATCGATTAAAAATTTAATTTCATTCATTAAATTTCGATCAGCATTATCTATCTAATCATACGCATACACCGACACAATAATTTCGTAGCATACATCCAGACATTTTCCATCTTTAGTATGTTGTCGGATTTGTAAGCTATAACGTTATTATCTTTATCAGCGCGTTATACTTTCATGTCTGCTATTCTGCTTATATAATTAAGCGCAATCAAATGATGCTTTGTTAATGTACGCTGATCTATGCATTTACGCAATTTCAGGTGTGAATTCTGATCTACAAAAGTAGGCTTAAATCATTTTTCACACTCACAAAATAAATTTATATATATATATATATATATATATATATATATATATATATATATATATATATACGCTATTAATTCTTACGTGAAATGGTGTGTCTTAAAATGGGAGATTATTGATAGGCTAGTAGAAGCTAACGTTTAAGTGCGATTCTCTCGATGATCCACCTAAAGAAAAGGCTGACGAATAATATAAGATTTAGTTAAACTGAACATTGCATACATTGTGGGGCTATTGTGGCGACCGAGATGAATTTCAAGATGTTTTCTTTTTTCAAATTTTCTCGTGCTTAAATCAACGTCGCAACATTTTTGACAACTGCTGATTAGTGTCCAAATAAGACAAAATAACATTATTATTTTTTGTGCAGATTTATTATAGTTTACTTTTCTGAATAAAGTGATTGAGATAGTTATAACTAATAATATCCATTTTGCGCAGAATATAATGATAGGAAGTTGTGGAAGTTTGATATTACTTGTCGTTTCAGTGACTTGCTTATCGAATGATATCATAAATTTTATTTACCTAACATTGATGCTCAATAAGAACGGATTCCAAAAGCTATATAAATATAAATAAAATGAAGTGTTACTATTCACTTTAACGTTCAATTTTCATAGCATTTACAAGTATATGTGTCGGATCCTAAAAGGTTATAAAAATGTTATTTTACTGATCGGTACGATGTCATTGCGCATTGGTTAAGCCTAAGTAAATTAATTGGAATTAATTTTAAAAACAGAAAAGTACTGAAGAGAAATCAGCGTCAGCTAAGCCTTAGTTCCTATAAAATAATTAATTTTATCGCGCATGACAAAATTTCTTAACTTACACTACGAAATACTTTAACATTCAACTATAAATTCTTTAAAATTGTTTTGATATTTTTATTAGAATTCAAGCGCTTAAATCGACAGGGGAATTATTTGACAAAGGCCAGTGTTGATGCATTGAATTTGAAAGATGGCGATTCGCCTACAGACCACATAGTGCAGAGAATACGGTAATTTGGCTTCAATATAAGTGTGTTTGTTGAATAACAACGTGTTCGATGATTGCAATTTAATTTTTCCATAATTAAATTTCAGAAGCTGCATCATACAGGAAAATGAACAATTAGAAAAGCATCTTCAAAATATGCAGGTACTATTTTTAGATAATTGTTAAATTAGTTCCAAAAGTAATTGAACAGTAACTTTAAAATTAGGAATTCGTTTTTAATTTGAAAAAAATTAACAATTTCTTACATAGGTAGATCGCATATTTTACAAAAATGACCGTTTCCATTAAATGAACTTATTCGATTCAAATCTGCTTTATAATTTCGGTAGCATAGTGGAATTGCACAGAAATGCAGTTGCCCACAAGGTATAACTAAAAATGTCACAAAGCTGAGCAACATATTTCAAAATTTAAATTTAAATGATATGCTTTTGAAGCATTTTTTAAGCATATATTTGTTAGAGTGATAACAATTGTGTATGTTTCTTAATCAAATCAATTGTAACTACTGCTAATTTTGTCGAATAGTACAAATATCTTGCTATAGTTCTAATTAAGACTGTACATGAATGAAACACGCCCTGCTATTAATGACTTTGGCACATCATTATCTGAATGCATAATTAAATATGAAGTCAAGTGTCCTATTACGTTATCTACTTTACGATAAACTTTTAATTCAATTAAAACTATTCATTATTTGCACATTTACATGGAAGTACAGTATCACGAAAATTGAATGATGTCATGATTACCGCGAAATGTGATAACTGATACCGATCAAAGCCAGAGTGTATTTATTTACCTGAGAGGCAGGTGTTCAGAAATAGTTGTAATTCTCAATTTTAGTGATCTATAGCATACAATGAAACCCATCGCCTGGGTACCATGTACCGACTCGGCAACCGTAGTGTTAGTACCATGTCCCTCTTCACAATAGCCATAGTGTTTGTATCCTTTAGAGACTCGGTATATATATTATATAAAGTGAGTTAGCATTGAAGTCGCATTTTAGAGACTTTATTTGATGTTAGCTTCACAATTGCAGGTTTACACACGCGTTTAGGAGATTGTAGCATCCTATTTTCCCTCATTCCTCACCCAAATATATTGTGGATAAAGGGCGTAATACTGGCTTCTACTGATGAGTCGCCAGTAAGTACGAAACTAATGTGCACACGATTGTACTTTCCGTTCATGCTACATTTTGGTTATCCTTCTGGTCATAAGTGAAATAATTTTTTAATAGGTTCGCAACCCCTAATCCACCCAGTTTTACGGTTCTACATAAAGCGAAGTCCGAAATTGTATGGTGCATATACGAAAACCTTTATACCAACAAAATGTGGCCGTCCTAGCCAATCCATTCTTGTATTCGATTTTACATGAGTTAGCAATATTTTGATCACCAGTTCGACTAGAATCAGCCACTATTCAACCAGAATGGCAACAAACGAAAGGAGAAACATCATCCTAAACGATATCAGTATTTAAACTATCAATTTCATAAACAAAAAAACTAAAAAATCAGTAAGCACTTCGGTTGACAAGCCTTGTATTGTTACCAGAGTGAAAAATAAGCAAAAATCGGACCCAATTTGTACAAACAGACAATATAAACCGAAAAATATGATTGCATACAATTACGCAAATGTGGAAGACTAGCTAAAAACAAAAAAAATCAATAAAAGAGAAACCATATACAAATACCTAGTTTTATATTGAGACTCGGCACTACCCACACATATACTTAGCCCACCCATATTCACAAGTTAGAACTTAATTAACCACAAAGGTTCGTATGCCTACTGCAAAATATCTGATTACTAATCACTGACTATAACTATTAAAATCTCATAAATGCTTAATGGAAAATTCGCATTTGCATTTTTATGACAAATCCTGGGCCGCTATTTAGAACTTCAGGTATTAAGGGACTCCACATAGGTTCTATCTGGAGGAAAGGTTAGTCATAAAAATATGTTTTTACGTGACTTAAATTACATGTAGTATGCGGCATTGTGCGGTGGATAGAATCTTAGACATCTAAGCGAATGTTCTCCGGTGGAAGTTCCGTCCGCAGAAAATTCTGGCCAATATTTAAGGTTCCCATTAAGTTCGATAGCGGTCTACTGGATGAATCACATTTGCTATGGTTGCTTTGTACTGACAAAATGAATATTATCAAAATCCTGTTATTCGACTTCCATTGAATATAACTTCCCCAAGTGACACCGTCTCTTTAGTATGGCAAATGGTCGAAGCTGGCTAATAAGTTCTTCTTGTTTTTTGAGATTCCAAACAAATTCAACTCAAGTAAAAGCTAATCAGAAAAGTAAGTTAGCATATAGCCTCACAATGCGTAAAGTATGCAGCACGAGTAGTGCAGAGGATAGTTTCAGAAACCGTAGCAAATATGCCTTGGTTCAAGTCCCGTCGCTGCAAATTCACTGGTCAATTCGTGAAGAGTTTCCAGTAAGTACGAAACCGGTCTACTAGGTAAATTACCCTTTTTACTTATTGCAATGTTTACATTATACTGAAAACATATGCATAATCAAATCCTGCTATTGTAATTAAATTCAATACCACCTACTCAGGTCACATGGTGATTGCCTTATATAGAAAAATAACGGAAAGCAAGTTGAAACTTGATATCAAATTTTTTCATGAAAAGAATTTATCTGAAAGAAAGTATGACTAAAAATATAAATTGGCATGTAACTTAAAATTGTATACAATACACGGCCAGACTCTAAGTTAAATTCACTCTGTTTAAAACCCCAGTTGTGGCCATTTTAACAACTACTTGATTAGTACTCGAAAAGCACGAAACCGATCAGGTAGATGAATTTTATTTGCTATCCTATTTTACGTTAATTTTATACTAACAACATATATATATATATATATATATATATATATATATATATATATATATTTATATATAAGATAATCAAAATTTCAATTAAGATACCAAACGCGTTCCATTTACTAGCCAAATGTTTTGTATTCTGAAGTGAGAACCCATCAATCAAGGCCAAAAATCGGTGCACCTGGAAAAGTAAAGGATTCAAGATTTTACCGACCTACGAGTGCTATCAATTGTCCCACATAAGAAAACAGCGGCGAGAATCCAAACAATTAGACAGCACTGAGCAATTTGCATCAACATTTAAGTATTATAAGTCACATCACTTATGGAAAACTTGAATATTTAACCATGTTTAAGAATTTTCATAGTCGGTAAATTTATACCTTTTTTAATCTTTTTGTTTTTTAAGTTGCAAATTCTCACTAATTTTGGTAGAGAATGTGACGTTAGCGTGCAAGAAAAGTCTCGGATATCTAGTGCAATTAGAGATAGCGATAAGTCTGCAGCGTCAAAAAATCATTTAGCTCTGGTCGGAAAATACAATCATGAAATTGATTTTCAACTCAATATGTCGGAATGTCCTGAACAAAACGTAAATTCGATAAAAAACAGCCCGCCATCGTTAGAACACCTGACAAAAATATCGAACGTTTTACCAACAGTAAATCTTTGTGAAGACCATTCTTTTGAATCTTCAAATTACGAACATAAAAGTATGGAAGAAACTCACTTCCACTGTTCAACTCTGGCACCTCAAACTCCAGTCAGTTTAACGTGTATACCGTTTGGATCTACCTCCGGAAATATAAAAAGTTTAAAATCGCAAAAACAAAGCAAAGAAGATCAGAATAAAAGTGCACATCCGGAACCTGATGGTGACAAACACGCTAAATCAGCCTTATCATCACTCTTAAATACCAATACAGAATTAGAAGATGCAAGTTGCACAATAAAACGCAAACTGAAGGCATCAAAGCACCACCGTGTACAAGCTGAAAACACACAAAATCTATTAGAAAATGGAGTACTTGAATATAATGAACGACTAGCTAATAAGAAGTTGAATAATATAATGTCGCAATACACAGCACAGGTTGATAATTTGATTCGAGAGACATCAAATGTACGTTTAAACAACCATAATATTGAACATGAAAAAAACTTAGAGGACAGTGAAAATAAAAAGTAAGCTACAAATTACAAATTGTGTTTATTAGATACACTCAAAAGTATTGACAATAAAATTAATTTTTTGTTTACCTAAATTATTGTGAATATAACGGGGAAATGACTAATTTTCTATGCCATATTTTTATGTTTACAAATTGAAATATCGCAAAGAAAGTCATTTTCCTAATTATTTTTAGAACATCTTGTTGTGAAACTGTCACTTAACTAGCTACGTTCATTTTTCTACCTTTCTCGCCTTTTGCCTACTATTTGTGTCGAAACAAAAACTCGATTGACACATTTTGAAGTTAAATGAAAATTGGTTGCGCAGTCGGTGATAATCAAGGTTGCGATCTTGATATAAAAACCTGACCCATTAAGTACATACATTTCTCAGTGTAAACTAAGAAATGTATAGTGTAGATAAGGGAATTCATCCTGTAGACCGGTTTCGTCCTTATGGAGAACCCACCATGTACTGGCCAGAATATGACGCGGACAGGGCACAAAACTGGTGCTCTAACCACTGAGCCACCCTGCCGCACACTACACACAATTTTCAGTCATATATTAACTAATGTCACTCGATTGGTTTTTTTTATTTTGGCACCTATGGCATCCATTTAGACGCAAGTTCCAAATAAATATCCCCAAACTCTCATTGTTGAACAGACACCACACTACATGGAAAAGTGGTAACTAAATGAACATTTATATAATTAAATGGACATTGGTTGAGCGAGCGATGATAACAAGTAATATAATCAAATTCAGGCCAGTATGTGATGAGATCCCTATAAGGATGAAACCAGTCTACTAGATGAATTGCCTTTTCTACACTGTACTATTCGTAGTTTATACTGGCAAATGTATGTACTTAATGGGTCAGGAGTTTATATCAAGATCGCAAACTTCATTATAGTAATTGCTATCACCAACCGCGCAACCAATGTTCGTTTATTTATATAAATGTTATTTTAATACCACTTTCCCATGTAGTGTGGTGTCTGTTCAACAATAACAGGTTGTGGATCGTTATTTGGAACTTGGGGTCTAAAACGGATGCCATAGGAGCTCCACATAAAATAACAAATATTAGCCGGATTACATTAGTTATTATATAACTGAAAATTTGTTTAGAGTGCGGCAACGTGGCTTAATCGTTTTAGCAGCAGATTCCGAAGCAGACTTTCCCAGGTTCG
The DNA here is from genome assembly GCA_029291075.1 of Eudiplozoon nipponicum. NCBI lineage: Eukaryota > Metazoa > Platyhelminthes > Monogenea > Mazocraeidea > Diplozoidae > Eudiplozoon > Eudiplozoon nipponicum. The sequence continues at coordinate 32,882 of JAQBSW010002845.1, forward strand.
AGCCCTGTCTGCGGAAAATTCTGGTCAGTACGTGATGAGTTCCCTATAAGGACAAAACCGGTCTACTAGATTAGTTGCCTGTTCTACACTATACAATTCTAAATTTATAATGACAGATATATTTATTTAATGGGTCAGATTTTTATATCATGATCGCAAACTTTATTATGGTAATCGTTTTGAAGTTGTTTAACATATCAGTTGATCGAAATTCCAAACTTATTATAACTTAATATTAACAATATTTTTACCATATATCATGTGCATTCAAGAACTACTGTAATTAGGAATCTTCCTGAACTAGTAGAGAATCAGAAAAAGGATAAAATTTTTCGAACGGAAGAAGCAACATATAAATGTCTGTCAAACGAGCAACTATCAAAATCACTTCAAACAGCACCAAATCAGTTTAGAAGCAGCAAAACTTCGGAAGGGACATTGGCTAAATCACCTGGTAAGACGTTGTTCATAAATAAATTAAATTGTATTGTTGTAGCACCCTAATTTGTGGCCTGTAAAATAATGTGGTCACCTCCTAATTCATAAGTAATTTTCCATAAATAAAACAGACTAATTTATTTATCTCATCTTAAATAATAATTTTCTTCTTATTTCGCAATCCACTTTTAAAGAGACAATCGGGCCTAGCAATGAAATAAAGGATTACAACTGTCACAAAATTTAAAATGTACTAAAGTTATTATGGACAAAGTTAAGCATAAACACACGTCTGGTGTTATTTAGAATGTATTTGTTCAAGATACTTAAATTGCGGTAGCCAGATTTTTTATTATTCAGCATGGAAAAGTCCATTAAATGCGATGATTGCCAACGCACCACAATGAAATTCGGTAAATCAAGTTAGTTAGACATAAAATCCCGGGTACCGGTGACTTATCCATTATCGAAAGATTTGAGCACCCTGGATAAACGTGTTTATTATTTCTATACAATTTAAAGTATCCGGAATTACTTCTACTACTACACCAATACACACGGGCAATTAACGCTTCGCAAAATTGTTTAATTACAGCTCCAACAAATGACCGAAATTCCCGAAAATATTGTGCCACAGGATATAACAGGTCTTTTTCACACATAAGATGCAGACCTAACACATAACCGATTTCAAATGTATTGCCCACTTTTATAAAAGGTACAGAAAATCAACTACCGAAATTGATTAAATACAAATTTAACTACAAAAACGTTTACGAAAAATGTTCCAAGCCACTTCATTCTCATTCTTCTTCATCCGCAAACCCATCGAAATGTACACCCTCTGTATATGAGTTTGGCATTTGGGTAATTCCAGCATCAAGCTCGGCTGGATCCACGCCATTGTCTGTTTCAGAATTCTTGCTGTTACCTGGCTATTCAGTCATGGTTTTAGCCTTCCCGAAATCAAGGATGATAGTTGAGACACTTACCTTATCTAGCCGTCGTTTCATTTGCAGTCATCCAGGCAGCATAAATTAGAAATTGGACAAATAGAATTAAATCCTACCAATACATGAAAATGTTAAAATATCTTCAAACAAATCACAAATCGATAAAAATAAAGTAATTGTCGCACTATACAAGAGATTTAATTACTGCTGCATAGAATAATTCTTAAGAGTGTCGCTTACAAAACAAATTGGCAGACCAAAATTAATTCTTTAAATCAAGTTTGCGAGCTTGAAGTAAACACCAATCCCATTGTATTTAACCAGTCGTCGAACAACATAACAAAAGTACCGTCAGCCGCAACGCACTGACACGTTTCGACCTTCCATGATCATCATCGGAGTACGACGGCAAACTGACTATCGAGGATCAAATCGATATATATATATATTTATAGGCGAAACAACACTTAATCTACTGGATATCTATCTGTAGCAACACGCATTAATCAAATTCCTCCTTTTTGTAGTATTTAATATAACTCATTAGTGTTCGATTCCAAGTAAGTTATTTTTCGTGTAACAACTCGAATTTCATTACAAATTAAATATGAGGTTGTTCCTTAATTTAAAAAATGGCAATCGAAACATCATTTGGGAGTGAAAACTATGGAATAGTTCTTTCGGAATCACTTGATCCTCATTTTGAGGCTGTTCCCTAACTGCTTTACAAATACTGGCGAAGAACCAATTTTCAATGAGTACAAAACAGGGTTTAGACTATTTTATTTGATCAAGCATCAATTCTTAAAAGTAGAAACATGCAGATTTTCTTTTACCTAGGCTAAGCAATTCAACAAAAGTGTTACCGATGTTGTTACAGTATTCTTGAGGTATCAAGATGAATTTCCTGTATCTACTTAAAATTCCCATAGCATTTGTATTCTAGAGTATGACAACTATTGACCAAATCGTGATCGAAAGATGGCGGACTCTAACTCTCACTTCCTCATTCACAAAACAAGTAACCAAATACTTTTAATCAAAGTTGCGATCTTGATATAAGCACTTGACCCATTATGTACATATATTTTCCAGTATAAACTAGGTATTGTATAGTGTGGAAAAGACAATTCATCCAGTAGACCGGTTTCGTCTTTATTGAGTAACCAAATAATTCGTTGGTGGCTCAAAGACAGCTGCTTCAAGCAGTTAGTAATCGTCGGTTTCGGTTGGAAGACCAGCTAATGAGATCCAACTTAAACGTGTAAATGTTAGAGGTGCACCTTAGAACAAACGGTAGAATGGTACGAGATAAACCGTTTGCGCAATATTCCTAATAAGCTTCATATTTTTTTTCCATGAAGCTGGCTTGATTTTCCGCTGGATTCGCGTTCAGTAAAAAAAAGTTTATATTTTACATTAATTGGATTGCACTTTTTTCACAATGACTATGAAATAACGGCCGGGCTCTAATATAAATAAGGTTTACTATAAGCATAAACAAAATTAAATTTTGAATCTCCGCGATTTTTGTGCGCGGGATGTCGCATTCCACTATCAATTCCGCAAAGATCCGGTTGATCCCCATTTCCAAGTGCGCATATTTTCCGGCTTCGATCAGGCTGAGTGCGTATTCGTCCGTTTTTTTCCAAGGGCTTCGACATCGTTTATACTAATTACTGGAAATGAGGTGCGACCTAATCTTCGTTGACTGGCGACGTTTTGGTATGGTCTTTCCAAAACCATCCTCAGGCCACTAGTCACACCTACACAGTAAGATTCTCACAATAGCATATTTAAGCATGTGGTTTTACTATGAGCATAAAAAATTAAAATGCTGTTGTTTTACGCGTGAATAAATGATACAGCGTTTTGTTTCCAAGCCGAAGGATAATATAGTGTATAAGGTTTTTTAAAAACATGCATTTGCTATAATAAATAATAAGTCAAAATCGGTTGGGTTTAACAAAGACGTAGAAGAAATTCAATTTGTTCTTGTGTATGCCTGTTTTACTAATTAATTTTGTATCCCCTATTTAGCAGGCCTTTAAACATTTGAAAATTTACAATAATTTTATATACCTTATACTACTGTTTTATGGATAGAAGATTATTTCTTTGTTATTTTAAGGTTTACAAAAGGAAATCAGACATAGTAAAAATAAAAATACTCAAAAAAGCAAAAATGCATCATGCAGTAGCCGAAATTTTCAGCTGCGTTTGGAAACGGGAAATAATCGGAACTCGGTAGGAATATACAAAGAAAGAGGCAGGATGGCAGTTTCCACAATTCAAACGCAGAATGTCGCCTTACAACGAGTAGAAGTGAAAGGTAATGGTACAAACCGTAAAAACAACACGGTACCGCCAAGTGAAAATATCTTCTGCGATTCGGCTGAAAATGAAGACTGCATCATTCCGACGACAATAAACCAATCGTATAATACATTATGCCCTAAGCCTAATGATCACCACACAAAAAGTCGAAACACATGTCAAAATTCGGCACAACGATTTAGGCAAATGATATTGGATAATCGCCTATCAAGCCTGAGTTAAATAATCGCAGGCTACTATACCACAAAATGTACTTTAGCCGCAAACCCTTCATGGGAAAAATTTAAATTTTACAAAATAAAGTATTTTTCGCATTATAATTTTTTAGTGTCTTAAAATTGTGAAACTGACAAAAATATAACTAAAAAGCACAATAAAGCTGTACCGTAATTGTTATCCTTTGTATGTAATTACTTCAAAGTCTGTTGACGAAACGTTTATAAAATCGGATACTATTATTTTGAACTAAAATGAGCCCACGTAAACGAACATAGTAAGTCTAAATTTTAAAGGTCGTTGTTTCTAGAGATTGTTAAATTGTAACTACGAATTTTGCAGTCGAGTTTAGCAGATTCGGGATGTAGAAAAGAATTAATTGCTTTTTATAAACAGAATTCTAGTCGCAAGGAATCCGTCAGCAACACTGAAGAAAGAAGTTAATTAACGCTTTAATGTATTTAAAGAATTAAATTTTATATTAGGTGTTGCGTACATAGTAACAAATTAGTTCAACTATGACTAGGTACGAAACACCTAATACACAATTGCATATATATATATATATATATATATATATATATATATATATATATATATATATATATATATATATATATATATATATATATATATAATATTTAATATTTAAAAGAATTAAATTTATTGAAAAGCAAGTAAATTTACTGTCAAATTGTACTCCGAACAAAATCATTTCAGCAAAAGTAGACAAAACAAGTGATTTACTAATTCTAGTTTCTACTGTAAATTAAGAGTCAGTATCATCTACAAATTCAATGATAAATTCATTTTGAAGATGTCAAAAGAGTCATATACTTTAGAGCCTTTAAATCAAACTTCAGATGTCAAGTAACACCAGTCTTTTAGTCCAATACAAAAAACCTGTTGCTAAACGAACTTTGGTTGCGCAGGTGGTAATAACAATTATTATAATCAAGGTTGTGGTCTTGATAAAAACACCTGACCCATTGATTACTTACATATGTCAGTATAAACCAAGAATTTTATAGTGTAGAAAAGGCAATTCATCCAGTAGACCGGTTTCGTCCTTATTGGGAACTCATCAAGTACTGGCCAGAATTTGCCGCGGACAGGATACGAACCTGGGCACGTCTGCTTCGGAATCTGGTGCTCTTACCACTGAGCTATCCTGCCGCACACTACACTACACACAATTTTCAGTTATATACTAACTAATGTAAATTGGTTAGTCTATTTTTCCTTTAGGTGGAGCTCATACGGCATCCATTTAGACCCAAAGTTCCAACTAACCATTCCCAATCTGTCATTAATGAACAGACAACACACTAAATGGGGAAGTGTAATTGAAATGAACATTTATATAAATAAACGAACATTGGTTGCACGGGTGGTGAAAAAAATTATTATAATCAAGGTTGTGGTCTTCATATAAACACCTGACTCATTAATTACTTACATATGTCAGTATAAACTAAGAATTGTATAGTGTAGAAAAGGCAATTCATCCAGTAGACAGGTTTCGTCCTTATTGGGAACTCATCATGTACTGGCCAGAATTTGCCTGCGGACAGGACTCGAACCCTGGCATCTGCTTTGGAATCTGGTTCTCTAACCATATGCTATATATATATATATATATATATATATATATATATATATATATATATATATATATATAGGAAGCAACCATGGCTCCGGAAAGTTCATTGCGTGCATAATGACAATAACTCTGTTAAGGCATTCAGTAGACAATCAACTTATTAGATTTTCTCTGGAGCTCCAGACAATTATTCAAGATAACGACAGTAGCTTGGGTAGCAACAACAGAGGATTACTAGCTACTCTCAATTAATAGCAAAATACCGAAACCCCATTGGCTATAGCTAGAAAGAACTCGGTAATCACTTTGTTCGAGCCTCAGTGCTTCATAAGCAGGAACATATTGAAATGGAAAAACTGTTTCAAAGCCGCTTAGCAAAAACAAAGAATTGCTACAAAAGCGGTGGATTTATCCTAGATGGAAATCCACATTGTGAAACCTAAAACAACCGGTCAGGGAAAAGTAAGCTTAAAGACAAGACCTCTTCCTCAATAAAGCTTAATCACTTCTTCCAATTTGATGTTTCCAACCTAACATGGGAAAAACATTGCTAAAAAATAAATTGTTGCGCGACTGTGTTATAAATTCAACGCAACTTCTCCAGACAGTCACATATACTCTATCCGAAGTAAAGTCTGAACAAAAAAACATGCTGGTACATAAAATTTGTGTAGCGTTCGGCAGGTTGGTGCAGTGGGCTGAGTCATAGTTTAAAAAAGCAAAACTGCCCCTGTTCGAGCACCGTTCGCATCAAAATTCTGGACAGTATTTGAAGTTCCCAATAGGGACGAAACGTTTCTACCTGATTAATTACCTTGTTTTTACTTGTACAATGTTTAATCTATACTGATAAATATTGATGACGGGATTGTCGTGAATCGCAATTTCGCAATCTTCATCTAAATAACGTTTATCACCACCTTCGCGAGCAATATCGTTTAATAATATAAATCTTTAATTCAATATTACATACCCGGGTAGCACGGTATTTGTTCAATAATGTCAGCTCCGGGCGACTAGTCGTACTTTCATTTCTAAACAGATGCCACTGCGGTTTCGCCAGAAGGAATGGCTGACGAGAAAGAAGATCGGATATAACTCAATGCTTTTTGGAGTGTGCGGCAGAGAGGCGCAGTGGACAGAATCAGGCTCTAAAGCAGTTATGCTTCCACTCAAGTTCTGTCCGCCGCAAAATGCCAAACAGTACTTGAAGAGCTCCAAATAAGGACAAAACCAGTCTACTGTATAAATCAAATTTTCTACCCTATACTAGGCTTAGTTTATACTAATAAATATATCATGGAATTGGTGTTTATCCAAAATTCGCAACTTCATACAGATAATTATCACTAGCCACACAGTCAATGATTGTGCGGTTGCAACCTGTTCCATTATGACAGATTTGGAGCTTTAGCTCTTAATAAATTCCACACAGACTCAAAATAATGAAAGGCTAGCCAATACCAAGTTGATAAATGAATGAAAATTTAGTGCGGGAAAATTCTGGGCAATATCAGAAGAGTTCCTAATAAGTACGAAACCAGTCCCTTGGATAAATTGCTTATGTCACCTTATGAAACGCTTAGTTTAAATCGAAAAAATATGTATGATTGAATTGTTATTTGACTCGTGCTCGCAACCTTGATTTAAATAAACAACACTCGCGCAATCAACGATTCGTCAATTATATAAATCTTTAATGCATTACAACTTCCCCTAGGGTAACGTTTTTCCGTTTATAACTGACAGATTTAGGTGGCCATTCGGAAATTTAGATCTAAAGAGAAGCTACAAACGTTTCATCAAAATAAAGTCCCAACCAAATAATAAGTTATTGTATAACTTAAAGTTGTGTGTAGTTTGCGATATGATGGCGAAGTGGACAGATTCACAGACTTCAAAGCAAATATACTCCAGCTTGAGTCTCATCCGCCCCAAAATTCTGGGCATTACTCGATGAGCTCCCAATAAATTTGAATTCGATTTACTAGATGGATTGCCTTTGCTATCCTACACAATGCCCAGTTTATACTGAAAATATATAATGGAATCGGTGTGTATCCCAAGCTTGCAAACTTGATTTAAATAATTATCACCATCAAAGCAAGCAACGTCTGTTTGAGATTAAAGCTTATCATCATTTATTCTCACTTTAATTCATAATTTAGGAAGGCCTTAATTCTGCCTTGTTTTAGAGTATGTAGTATCAACAAAAGAAGCTGTATATTCGCATGGCACATGATGTAAGCTGTTGGCACAAAGAACTGGAAAAACATAATTGATTATCTCGTGATAAGAAGTTTGTTCTATTTAGCACTCGTGAAGTTATTACGACAAGCTAAGTCACGACGGTAACCACGTTGAAATTTACAATAGCATAAATCGAAAAGTACCACTTACCAATTTAGTCCAAAATTTAAAGCGATTTGTACTAAATTTTAAGCATATCAAATAAGGATTTTAAATATGCTTTACTGATAGTATTCTATATACCTACCAAATTAATATTGACATAAGTATGTATAGTAAAAAATACAATTTTAAGGTTTGCAATTGAAAATTTTATTCATAATGATCTAAGATAGGCATCATAAGTTGTTATGCGAACTTTCGCAAAACGACTGCAGAAATCTTCATCATTTCCAGATACAATTTCATCGAGCGGGGTATAATTCTTTCTAAAAATGTGCAAAAACCGAAAATAAATATTCTTTTAAAATAGAATAGAAACTAATAGTTTTTCTTCAGCAAATAGAGCTATGTCTTGTTAAAATTCAAATGTGTATTCTAAGCGCAGTGCCAAAAACGTTCAATTGGCAAATATATTTAAGGCTCTGGTTTCTAATTGTAGAATATATCTTTATAAAAAATTTGATCACAAACATACGATGGAATATCGATAAATATATTTGAGATTAATAGTAGTGGTTTTTTATTAATTGGCGGATATCGATACTCCAACATTTGATGAATTGATAGATTCCGAATCGGACGTGTCCAAGTTAGAGTCCTATCCAAGGCAAATTCTGGACAGAACGACGGTGGTGGCCTACTTGTTGAAGATGCCGTTCTGTTGGCTGAAAATAAAGCACATAAAACTATTAATTGCACTCATGAAGTGTCTATCCAGTAGAGTTTGAAATTAGAAGCTTCTAGAACGGTAGCTCTGGCCAATAGTAATCCGAGGCCAAAAATCCCACTCAATGGCGCCCTGACGCTAGTCAACGAATTCAGCCGTGTAAAATGCATGGTGACATAAGAAGAAACTGTTTCTTGCGAGATGGCTCATTTTTCACATAGTTGCAGCAGCTGCTGGCAAGCAAGTCAAACCACACTGGAATAATCCGTCCATTAAGTACTGCCAGTCTTCCTTTATGATGCGGAGAAGAGTGACTATAGCCATTAGCAAGGTAAAAACCTATTTTCTCGTTCTGGCTTATATCATAGTCAAATGTGCGCAAGTAGCCATTAATCAAAAGAAATGCACAATAATCAACGAGCATCACTATAGAACGCTGTGTGCGTTTGTGTTCGCAATTTCTGATAAACCAGCAATGGTGTGGTCAGACACGTTTATTCGCGATATCGATCAATTGATCACCCCGCACCGCAACTTTTATAACCAAGAGACAAGAATGTGCATATCTAGTGGTAAACCAGATCCTGCGGAAAGGTCTGACTAATTCTGCTTAACTGACGTCAGCATTTCTGGAACCTATCGGAAGAAGCTAAATTACCATTTGGGTATATATGTATATTTGTAATTAAATGGCTAAATTGGTAAATGTAGAATATGTGTCAGACGCAGAAAGCAAGCTTCATTTTATTAAGGAAATTTTGCCCATTGGCTCGACAAACTCATATGTACTTGGCAAATTGTGCTCGTTTGTCTTTGATGGTAGAACATCTAAGATAATTAAATAAAAATCACTCAACACCAATCGAAACAGTTAACCTAGTTTTCTTTTGCAACTCAAGCAAAACAATTATACATAAAATTCTTTTAGCTCAGAAAAGAAAATGGTCGACTTGTACAGTCTCGTAGGGTGAAAAAACGACATCATTCAGAATGAAAGGCTCTTTATGACATACTGTTCATATCATTATGTACCAGGCGGAGATTAAAGAAATACATACCAACATAAATGGGAACACTTAGACCTCGCACACAGTGCTTTTTAAAAAGTTTATACCTACAATGAATACTTAAGCCACTGGCCTTGGTTTTCCAATAAATTTCAGAGTTTCGCTCTCCAAATCGTGTCATGGGAAACTTTAGTACTGTACGGCATAATCAAAAGTCTAATATAGCGAGTAATATCCATCCACGAGATTTCTGAGCCAATACATACGACCCTAGTCACCATTTAGAGTTGCCTAGGTAGACCCGTGAACAGTGTGCAGCAGCCTTCTCAACCAGTGTTCTAAGCAAAGCAATCAGCGTTTCTTGACTTAGTTTGACGGTGATGGCACTCCAAATGGTAGTTGTATAGGACTTAGCGATATTTTAGTTTTTGCTCCTGACACTAAGCTCACAAAGGTCTAATCTAAATCGAACAAGCACATCGATTAAATAAGCTTTCCTTGGGGTGGAATATATAGCCAACTATCTCTTATATTAAGTAGAGCTGACATTAAACTTATCCTGAAGACGTTAAACTTGATGCATAGTTAATTTGACAAATGCTACAAGAGTGGCTTTCAAAAGTTGCAAAGGTAGTTGCAGCTAGGTCAATACGTCAAGAAATCTCTGAATAAGCAGATCCGTCAGGTGTCCCCAGTTATATGATGTAGACGAACTCGTTTCCGATTTGCAGTGTAGAGCCGCTCAGCCAGATTTTACAAATCTGGTCAAAATTACCATTTCACATTTATTGTTAGACTGTGTTGCACGAACAATTACAAATCGCAGTAAACGGCTTTCAAAAACTCGTCTTCATTTTCACTAATATAGCAGCTCCTTAGGCGTATACGATCTCAGCAAGCCCGCGACCAGCACCAATCGCCACAATGGTGCATGTTAGAAAGGCCATTGCAGAGCCTGCACCAACAAAATAATTGATCAAATTGGAGACAATGACACGTCCATGCAAAACATAATCGTCCGCTTTTTATAAAAAAAACCCTACTAGCATACATGTCCATGAATAATTATCACAAGCTTTGACTCGTCAAAAACTAATTAGTCCCGTCGTCATCAGTACGCATAGCTCAATACAAAATCTTGCATGCCAGAGATTTGAAATCAGCTCCGTATTTTAGAAAATGAATAAAAGTTGGTCACTGGTGCTCACAGTACAAACTGGTAATGCAGAGAATCGCATGGGTTTGGTTTCCAAATACTAATCCTCATCGAAACACTGCCTGGGTCGCCGCAGCTAGTTTATATCCTTCTTTTAAGAATAGAATTGATAACCTATAGCCCACCAAAAATGTTTGGTTATCTTGCTCTATGTTCCAAAGAAACATTCACAGCATTAAACAGATAAACAAATAAGCTTTAAAAGAAACGTGTTGCGCGACAGGGAATAGATTATTTACCTGATTTTCGGATTGCGTACCGAAATGTTTGAATCCACTGTCATCATGATTTTTCCAAATATTTCGACCTCCGGGTATGGAGGTCTTTTTTCAATGGCAAACACATCACACACTAAGTTGACAATACGTCAAGTGGAAATATTAGTTTAAATTGCCCCATTTATACTTGTTGTTAAATCTCTTAAGCATAACGTTTTTTAAATGCTAGGAAAGTGTATGTTAAATTTGTTTATGTATATGTCTGCATGTATACACTCTTCACAATGAGATTACAGTGATTTAATGACAATTACTGACAACTCACTAGATAAGCGTACATCATGCATGTGTGTATGTGTTCTCTTTTTTTTGGATTGGAGAGTAATCAATTAATGCACGTGTACACTCATCCCAGTGAAATTACAGCGATTTACGTATGTTCGTGAGCGTTTACTTAAAATTGAGAACTAATCTGTTACATGTTATTACAGACACGTGTAACAGTCATTCAAGTTAAATTAAAATGATAACTGTCATTTCCTAAATGCACACGTCAGACCTATTTTACACGTACTTTCCTAAATGAAGTAATTACGAGTGGCATTCCGGTGAGGAGGGTGTAATGTACTATGAATAGAGTAAATAATTAAGAGGTAGCAAAATTAAATTAGAAACGAATAAAGTGTTTCAATAAGGTAGAAAGTTAAATCAAACGGTTTGTAAAAGAAATTGAAAATTGCCTGATAAAGAAAGATACTAGTAATAGTGCAAAGAAAATTTGGTTTATTTAAAAAAAATAAACCTTCCCATCATGTATAGATAAATGTTTGTTAAAGGCACTACACTACAACAGAACGTAAGATAATAAATTAGAAGATATTGAAATACTCACCCTCCACCTCTATAAGTTAATATCCATCCAGTGTTCTAATTCTTTAACTTGAGTGAGTTTCTGATTCAGATTCGTGCAATCTTCGTTTCCTACCATTATTTAATGCTGTATTCCAAATAGGACCTAGTGATTTTTCATGATATCATTTCTCGATTTAATTTCTATGGATTCTCTAATCAATCTAGTCGATCTGCTACGGCCACAAATTGATGTACGTCTACACCCATCCCAATTAAATTAGTGTCCTGTCTCTACTGTATGGCGTGCAAGATCCGAACTATTAACATGGCCATACTTGCATGCGGTTTTATGTTCCCCTCTTCTTACCCTAATTGGACGCATGGTTTCACCTACATACATGAGGTTACAGACATTACATGGAATTTCATAAACTCCTGATGTGTCTAATGGTTCTATTTTCTCCTTTTGGTTGGGCAGTTTAATACCTAGAGTATGGGTCTGTTTTAAAATAATACGTATATTGTATTTGGATGCTATCATTTTGATTTTCCTACTTAGTTTAGAATCAGGTATTACCATTACCCTCTGATCAACCTTTGTTTTATTTGATTTCACGTACTTCCAGTCATGATTAAATTTACTTATAACGCTCATTATAGTGGCTTCAATTAACTTTAGAGGATACCCATTAGCACTGAATATTTCTCGCAGTCTACCTAATTCAATCTCCCTATGCTTTTTATCTGTTAATCTTAAGCTTCTTTTTATCATCGAATTTAAGATACCGATTTTCACTCTATATGGATGATTTGAATTGAAATTAAAAAGGATACCTGAGTAAGTATCCTTCCTATAAACATCCGGTTCTAGTTTTGTACCATTTCTAATTAACTTGACATCCAGAAATGGTAATTCGCCACATGATTCATTTTCAATTGTAAATTTTAGCTCACTCACCTGATTTGCTATGTTTAAGAAATTTATCAGTTGATCCTCCCCGTGATTCCAAATAACTAATATATCATCCAAATATCGTATATACAATTTAGGATTTAGGGGTTTTATAACTAAGACGGTTTTCTCCATGTGATGCATGAAGATATTATCTATTGGAACTGACAGTGGTTGTCCCATTGGAACACCTCTAATCTGCTTATAAAATTCATTCATAAATTTAAAATAAGTGAAGGACATACATAAGTCCATCATCTCCATGACATGTCTCATCGTCATTTTGCTTCCTTCTAATATTACTGGATGATCAATCAGGAAACGCTGAAAATAATCTAGTGTTTTGGGTACTGGTATATTGGTGTACATTGACACCACATCTAAACTCGCCAATCTATCGTTTTCATTTAGCTCTCATTTATCTACAATATCAACCAAATGGTATGAATTCATCAAAGTATGGTCTAAGAAGTACGAATATTTCTTTATTCTATGACATAGAAACTTAGACATTTTATATGTTGGAGAGTGTTGGACATTAACAATATCTCTCAAAGGGTTGCCTGGTTTATGTATCTCTACTAAACCGTACACTAGTATAAATGGGGCAATTTAAACTAGTATTTCCACTTGACATATTGATTGTCAACTGAGTGGGTGATGTGTTTGCCATTGAAAAAGACCTCCATACGCGGAGGTCGAAATATTTGGAAAAATCATGATGATAAAGGATTCAAACATTTCAGTACGAAATCCGAAAATCAGGTAGATAAACAAATACTTCATCACAAATGCCCAATTTTGAAAAAATACACTGTAAAATCAGATTTAGTATTTATCAATAGGAAGAAAACAAACAGGCATAAATATTAAGTTGAAATGCGAAGTGCTGTCCTTGTTGTTTAGAATTTCGCCGTCTTTCTCTTGTGCGGGACAATTGATAGCATCGTAGGTCGGTAAAATCTTGAATCATTGTGAAGCAGAATTCACCAAGCGTTGGATTGTTCACCCACTAATAGGGAACGTGAGCTGGGTTTAGACCGTCGTGAGACAGGCGAGTTTTACCCTACCGTTGAGTACATACTAACCAGTAAAATACAACTAGTCGTTGCTATGGTAATCCTACTTAGTACGAGAGGAACCGCAGGTTCAGATATTTGGCACATATGGCTGGTGGAAAGGCTAATGGTGAGAAACTACCGTCTGTGTGATAAAGACTCAACGCCTCTAAGTCTGAATTCCGTTCAAACGTGCAACGATACCCTTTACACCTGGCACGTAGTGAGGCACCACTACGTTATTCTCGCCGATGTCTGAACTGACCTATGTGGCTAGCCTGGCTTCGTTTGTCTGGTTGCGATGAGCCAGGGCGATAGCCAAAACTGTGTTCTTGGTTCGGAGCATAGAGGTCGTTACGATATCTAATTATAGAATGAGCGTGAGGGCAATAAGTCGTTTTTAGACGACTCAGTGATATGTCGAGTGACGTAAGCACTCGAGTAGTTATCACACGGCGAGGTGTTGAGTCTTATCCCTTTTGATGTAATGATTTGAAATTCTTAGAAAAAAGTGTAAAATCTAGTTCCAACGTCATTTTCAGACAAGCAGCTGATGGAGGGCTTCAAATTAAGGAACAAGTGAGAGCCCATCAATCAAGGCAAAAATATAGGTGCACCTGGAAATTTTAAGGATTCAAGATTTGACCGACTTACGAATGCTATCAATTGTCCCGCACAAGAAAATGGCGGCGAAATTTAAAGTATAAATATATCCAAGATGAAAACCCGCATATTATAATATGAAATCACAACTGACTTCGTTTCATTAAGCTGAAGCTTTCCTAGGCGAATGAGATATCCAATCCTCTCTCTAAGTCTTCTTTTCGGTTTCACTTGAAGTGCACTGGGGCATGACAGGCATTTTTCCACTGTAATTTTCAAATCGTGATGCAAATATACGAAGTTCGACGAAATAATTTGTGAATCTACAATATTAAAAGTGTACCCTTGAAGATATTCAATGTAATATACGTGAGAGGCACATTTAAAATCATAGATAAATTACCGCACAACAACAGTTCCGGTGAGAGCATTATAACTTCATTCATTTTCTTAATGCCAATACACATTGTTTTTGTGAATAAAATGAACAGTTCCTATAAACAAAAGTTATTTCATGTTAGAGAAACCTGTAATTTTTCAACTGAGTGAAGACATAATTGAGGAACATGTGGTAAAACTTCTTTTAAATCCCCATCTCAACATATAGCAATTGAAATATACCTTTCATAGAAAACAAAGCTTTTACGTTTCCTAAATGCCTATCTAATTCGATTGGAGTTAATGAAAATATTTTTGGAGTGGAAGAAAGGATAAGAAGGGTGTCAGTCTCCGAAATTCCACGTTCAATAAAATAGTCAAACATCAACTGAATTTCAGATTTAGCCATCTAAAACGGAAGAAACAAAACCGTCTACTTTAAGCACAGCAGGATATTTCGAAATTAAATTTCCAATATCAATAAATCCCAGAGATAACAGAAACTGAACAAGAGGTGAAATTTCTTTAGCATAATCGGATTTAGTAACATTAAAATGTGCTTTCTCTACTTTCGTTAAATCAACATTTTGCTTAAGTAATTCTTTCAAAACAGCTGATCTAGAGCATAGAAAATTTCATGATTTACCGAGGAAGAAGTGAAGCAAACGTACAACCAGTATTCAGCGTGGGTGACACAGTAGCGAAGTCCAAAGTGCAAAAATACATCTGCAAAGATTTTATTGCATCCTCTGTCGAATCGGACTCATTTAAAATATTTTGTAATATGGTTCCAGGTACTGGATCATGTTGAAGATATTTTTGATACAATACTTTTTGAGGTAATAAGGACTCATCTAGTAAATTAAAGAGTAAATTAATCACCAGAACAATCTGAAGAAACACTAGCTATGTGTCTTATACCACGTGAATAGGAAAATACACGCCACAGATCATGCGAAAAGGTCACATAACGTGAGATTAAATGCATGTCACACCAACGTTTATTTCGAACTGGAGACACTATAATTGGTATCAGTATAGAAGCAGCATATTATTTAAACTTATAACAAGTTTATTTGCACAACTGGCTAATAGAGTGAAATAATTAAATTAAATAAAGGAAAAGGTAGGTGAAACTATAATGAAATAAATCACGATATAGAAATAAGAATAGTGGCACGACACGAAGCCCAAATTTTTTATTTTTAAATGTATATCTACCATAATGAAAACACCATAAACTGAAATGTATACCGTTTCTTGAGTTAGTATTGCAATTTGTAATGTAACGACACAAATCAATTGCCGACATATTGCGTAAATTAAATTCAAATTTATTTACGTTGCACCAATGAGAAAAAAGCAAATTGCCGTTTAACCACGTTTAACCAATAGTATGCAAGTACACATATTGCATGCTATTTAAGCACGGTAATTTACTGTAAACGCCCCGGCTTCAAGTAAATGCCGTACGACGTTACAAACTCGGTTAAGGTGCTCTGAATAGAAATTAGTTACTGATATGGGGGCCCTTAAGAGGGCCTGGTAATGCGTTCTCTTGAAGTCTTCAGAGTTTGAAAATGTCCTAGAGACTTGGGTGGATTCTGGTTGAGTTGTCGCTCCCGTGGTTGAGCTGTAATCGCCTTGTGGATAGTGTCCTGCAGGTTCTGCACTTTATTGGCTCGTCTCTCCAGTATACCGCAACAAGATGAGTTACGGATGTAGTTAGTTGTTGGTGAAACTATCAAATCACCAGCTTAGATATTGACAGCCGACAGAACGCACACGCGTGAAGTAGGTAGAATGCAAATTCCACAACTGACTTGCATGGTAAATTACCGTGCTTAAATAGCATGCAATATGTCTACTTGCACACTATTGGTTAAACGTGGTTAAACGGCAATTTCGCTTTTTCTCATTGGTGCAACGTAAATAAATTTGAATTTAATTTACGCAATATGTCGGCGATTGATTTGTGTCGTTACAACACTTTCCTCTCTGAAAAAAAAAAGAAAAAAAATATTCCTCTCTGCGAGGCTAGATAAGAAATGCATGACAGAGATCGAACCAAGTTAAGCAAAAATATGATGAACCATAAGTGCTGGGCTTAAATATGCTTGTTGGTTGCTTCAAAAATGATATGATGCCAGGTAACCACTAGGAATTGCTACACAAATTGTTAGCTCTAGTGGACGGTCATAGCACGTGAGGCAAAATAGAGCAGTGTAAGTTTTTGGAGCCGCAGCGTGAAGATTTCGAGGTAAATCGCCTCTGAATTTGCCAGGTTTAAGTTAAAACCTAAGCAGGTTGGATCTTCGTCAATGTGTTTGTATACGACCAAAGGAGCTAGAGTGCTCGACGTTGAGGTCATGACATTTGTAGAGTGGTCTTTGTGCAATTGATAAAGTTGAGATATGCATTGAAAGTGGCCTGTACCATGATATGAAGCTGATCACTACTAAGTGTTGCTACACGAAAGCGTAAGCTCTAAGTAGCTGGTCAAACCAAAATAGGCAGTGTAATGTCATGTGTGAGAAATACATTATAATGTAAAAATATATAAATTAAAATGAAAGGTATTTGCATAAAAATATGTACACGAACATTGCCTCAGAGATGGCATAATACCAAAGAACTGTTCAAAAATGCTACACAGTTGTTAGCTAAGAACAGCTGGTTATGCCACGTGAGACAAATACGAAAAATAACGTAAGGTTAAAAAAATTTTGATATTTAATGTTAATGTTTTAAAAAAAATCAATTACGCGTTATACAAAGCAGGATACTGAGATTGTGGGTAGACGGAGCCTGAGACGTGTGTAGAAGGTTGAACGCTCTCAGGATCAGGCGGTTCGAAAAACGGTTTCAACCTGTCTATGCTTACTGATGTCGGTGTAGCGCCTTGCATAATAATGAAGTATTTTGGTTGTCTGAGTAAAATCGGGTAAGGACCGCGATACTTTCGTTGTAGTGGTGCAACAGCATTATTGTTGCGAACGAGTATTCTCTTGCAGCTGTGGAGCTGTGGGTGAACGAAGACTGGACGAGGCGTGTGTCTAGGCTGCTGTTCAGACATGTTATCGAAATGAAGTCGAAGGCGGGTAGCTTCGTCTTGTGGGTCATCTTGTGCCGGTTGTAGACGTGGGAGCTGACTAGGCAGGCGTAGATCTATGCCATACAACAGTTGTGACGCAGACGTTTTAATGGATTCACGAGTACGGGAACGCATGGCAAGCAGAACTAAAGGTAGTGCATCAGACCCAGTTGCCATTAATGGACGAGGATGCTAAAGCAGCTTTGAGTTCCCTATGCATTCTCTCTACCGTGCCATTAACTTAGGGATGGTAGGCAGTCGTCTGGCGTAAGATGCATCCCATGTACCGCAAGGTGGTTTTGAAACGATCAGATGAGAAGCAAGTGCCTCTGTCCGTGATGACCTCATTGGGAACACCATAATTGGATATCCATGCAGAGATAAACCCGTTAGTTACTTCGTCTGCAGAAATGGTGCCAAGAGGTAATGCCGCAGGCCACCGTGTAAATCTATCGATCATAGTTAGAAGGTAGCCGAAACCTTGAACCTTTGTCAGATGAACTATGTCGATGTGGACGATGGCTAGGCGAGAAGTAGATCGAAAATATTGCAACTTAGAACGAATGTGTCGTGTGATCTTGTTTTTCTGACAAATAGCACACTCTGAGACCCATCGTTTAACATTCTGCCTAAGTCTGTGACCCCAGAACCGATCTGTAAGAAGTCGGACAGTCGCTTGGCTTCCTGGGTGAGAAATTGTGTGAATTGAATCGAAAACTTTTCTCTGAAGGCTGGTCGGCAGAACTGGCTTGTTGGGCTGCGTACCCGTGAAGTAAACAATTGGTAAGCCTTCCCAAAGACGGCATATGAACTTGGTTGGGTGACGGGCTATTGATCTCTGAATGTGAATGTCACCGCGTTATTCAGTTCGCAGGAGAGTTGGCGTTAGTGCAGGTTCACTGAGTGCCACGGAGTTGACAGTGAATGGTGACGGCGAAGGTGGCTGTAGAGAGACGTCTGGCCTGGACAGGGCATCTGCAATGAAGTTCTGTTTGCCCTTGACGTGAAAGACGTCAAATTGCCATTCGCTTAGACGAGAAAACTGTCTTTCCACTCTGGCAGGGTACTTGGCGATAGATGAAGTTGCGTTTCGAAGTGCGCTAACTAGTGGTGCTTGATCTGTGAAAACAACAAATCTGCTACTGCCAATGAAGCTGATAAATTGGTGCACTGCATCGTGGATGACGAGAAGTTCTCGACCGAAAGTGTCGTACCTCGTTTCTACTGATTGGAGAGTGCGCGAGTAGAAACTGATAGGCTTCCGAACTCCGTCGATCTCTTGTTCCAACGTGGCTCCAATAGCAAATTCAGAAGCATCTGTCGTGAGTAGAAATGGCTTTTCAAAATCTGGATGTGTTAGCATTGTGGCATTTGCTAACGAGTTGATGGCAAGTCGAAGTAATTCCTCGTCTTCGGATGACCAAGCAATGATGGAATTCTTGCTAAGTCCTTTTCGGTTCCGCAGGTACCTGCACAAAGGATAATAATGTTTTGAAAAGCCCAGAAAGAACTAGCGATAATAGTTTAGTACTTCCAGGATTTTCTGCAACTCGCTATCAGTCCTTGGTGACTTGATATTCTTGATTGAGTTCGTCTTTGACGGCAACAATTGAATACCATGGGCTGTGATACGATGTCCTAAGAAGTCCACGGATGTAGTTGCAATCTGCGTCTTTTCACAGTTGATCATGAGTCCGTGGTTGGATAAGCGTGAGAGGACATTTCGTAGATGCTTCGCATAAGATTCAAGATCTGGACTGAATATCATAATGTCATCGAGATATGACATACAATAAGCAGAGTCGTCGCGAAGTATGTTGTCGATGAAACTTTGAAATGTCTGAGTAGCACACTTTAGTCCAAAAGGCATGTAAAGATATTCGAAAAGGCCAAATGGAGTGATGACTACAGTTTTCTCGATATCCTCTGGCGCTACCGGGATGTGATGGTAGGCTTGTCTGAGGTCAATTACTGAGAAGGAATTGCTGTCGTTGAGTTTTTCAAGTAAAGTGTTAATATTTGGAATAGGATATGCATCAGATTTTGTCACTGAATTTAGCTTACGGTAGTCTCCGCAGGCTCTGTACGATCCGTTTGATTTAGAGACTATGTGCAGTGGTGACGCCCGTGAACATTTCTATGGTCTGATGATTCTCTCTTCCAAAAACCTTGAGAATTCTTCTTGGGCAGCTTTCAACTTCGCAGGGGCCAGTGGTCGCTTCTTGAGTGCAATAGGTTGTCCTTCTGTGACGATATGATGCATCGTGTTGGAGACTCGTAGCTCTGACTTGTTAAGATCGAAAAGCGATTTGTATTTTCGAAGAGCTGCTGATATCTCTGCTGAATGATGCACTGGGGTTGGCTGAATGACCTGTAACTCCAAATGCTCGGAGGCAAGTGTCCAAAAACTTTGCTCAAGTCCGGTGGATGGGTCGATGATCTTTTGATTGGCAAGATCAACAATGAGCCGAAATTTCAGAAGGAAATCAAGGCCTATTATATTATTATGTGAGACCTTGGCAATGATGAAGTTGTGGGAAAATTCACGTCGTAGACCTATGTTGAGTGTGCGGTACCGGCAACATAAGTTGGTATTGGCTCGCCTGTAGCTGTTGCGAGAAGAACGCCTAGCGACATCTCGGCCATTGAATCACCTTGGAGAACTGAGACTGCTGCACCTGTGTCTACGATGAACTCTTCGCCAGTTTTGAAATCAAGAAGGTGCAGAAGTTCGTTGGGCTGTTTGGCCGGGTCATGCAAACAAGTAGGCTGGTGATTGCGACCGGCGTTGTCCGTTTGGTTCTCTATGTGAAAAATTCGGCGTGGACGAAAAGAGTCGACAGGGATGTCGGATTGTAGTTGGTTTCTTCCCTGTGGCGCCGTTGATGCCGTTGATGCGCAGAAAGTACGGTCTTCTACTTCCTGCGCCAGACGTTTCCCGATCCTGATGCACCCTTGTGCCTGTGGTCTGTTGTCCTTTCCGTCAGCTGTGGAAATTGGCACTCATTCGGAAATTCTTCGGAACGACAAAGACAGACTTGGCATGAATAAAAAAACTTCTGGTGGTTATAACACCAGTTCTTTGGGGCATATTTATTAAAGGATTGCGGAGATCTCGATCGCCGCCTACCGTTATAATTGGGCTTAGGAACGAATTTGGGTCGAGCATTCACTTGATTTAGCTCGGATTTGGTAATGGCCAATCCTTCTAGAACTTTAGCCATGTTCGCCACTGTCCTCTCTAAAGAGGAGAGTCTATCATCTTGCGGGGTGAAGAAAAGGATGATGGATTCACTTTGGGTTCCAAAACCCTATATTCTAACTCACATCTCTCAGATAAGTCATCTATAGAGAGAGTGTTGGGAAGCTGTCTGGCAAATAGTTTTAATGCTTGTGGAAGATTGTTAATAAAAACAACCTTAGCCTCATGGTCAGAAATGTTGGTTTTATACCAACGTTTCCGTAATTCCCTCAGTATTTCGATGGGGCCAAGATTTGGCATGTCTAACTGCGCATATTTATTTATTATCTGCTCAGTTTCTGTGGGCCCAAGCAAGGATTCTACTTCGTTTTGTAGGCCCAAAATGGGATTAGGTAGCTTCCTAATGGCCTCAAGCTTAGGATAAATCCGTCGCTGCAATTCAGAAGGTAGTTTAGCAAAAACCTTCGACAGTTTTTGATGACTGTCATAATCAGGAAACGGGGAGAAAGCGGAGTCTATCGCGCATAAAGAATAGTTCACTAACTCCATCCCAAACAGGAACATCAATATCTAAAATTGGACCTGACATTCTAACAATCTTACGGGATCTTAAAAGCATAAATTTATAAGCAATATGAAAATGTATAAATATACTTTAACGAAACGCTTACCCACAAACAGCTTCCACAGTTGAATGAGCGCAGAACACAGATGAATTAGTTCCTTCACAAAACACGTCACAGTAACTGCTTCCAAAAATTGAAATTATCCGCAATTGAGCCTGTCGAGTACGTACGGTGCAGTTTTGTACGTAGGAAAATTGAATAGAGGGCCAGTTGGCCTTTGATACCAAATAAAAGATGTTAGTTATTATTATACCCAAAAAAATTCACCAGAAATCCACGAACATATACACAACAAAATTCCCAGAAGACCACGACTAGAGTAAAGAAGACATAAACGCAAATGTTAATCTATTTTTATCCCAAATAAATGAAAAAGGAAGTCAATTTTATTTATACCAAAAAAACAGAACAATACTCAATATCCTGGCGCGGTCGCCAATTTTGTAAACGCCCCGGCTTCAAGTAAATGCCGTACGACGTTACAAACTCGGTTAAGGTGCTATGGATATAGATTATTGTTCTGATAGGGGGCCCTTAACAGGGCCGGTCGTGCGTTCTCCGGCAAATGCCGAGTGTGAAGATGTCCTAGAGCCTTGGGTTGACTCTGGTTGTGGTTCCTTCTGTTGTTGCGTTGTAATCTCGATGTGGAAAACTTCGTTGAAGTTCTGCATTGATTGGCTCGTCTCGCTGGTTGTACCGCAACAAGATGAGTCACGGATGTTGCCAATTGTTGTTGGCACAAATCCAATAACCAGCGTAGGTAATGACAGCCGACAGCACGCACACGTAACGCCAAGCAAAAGGCAAATGCGACAACTCAACTGCATGGTAATTTGCCGTGCTTAAATAGCCATGCCATAGTAATATATGTCTACTTGCACACTATTGGTTAACGGAAAGTTTCGCTTTTTTCTCATTGGTGCAACGTAAATAAATTGAATTTAATTTACGCAATATGTCGGCAATTAATTTGTGTCGTTACAATAAAGAGTTATGTACTGTTAGGGGGCCCTTAACAGAGCCGTTCGTTCGTTCTCTGACAAATGCCGAGAAGTATGTATTAGGTTTTGCGAACCTAGTAACAAATTAGTTCAGTTGTGACCAGAAGGATAAACCGAAGGCAGCATGAACGGAAAGTATAATCTCATGCACATTCGTTTCGTGCTTACTGGCGACTCATCAGTAGGAGCCGGTATTACGCCCTTTAACCACTATATATTTCGTAGAAACCATAGTGTTAGTATCTGGTACTCATCGATTTAAAAAAGGTATCAGTTATTAACACAATAGCCATAGTGTTAGTATCCTTTACAGACTCGGTATATATATTATATAGTGCGAGTTAGCATTGAAGTCGTATTGTCGTTGACTTCTAGATTATGTTAGCTTCACTAATACAGGTTTACACATTCGTCTAGGAGATTGTACCGTCCTATAATTCCACATTCTTCTACCAAATATATAGTGGTTAAAGGCGTAATACCGGCTCCTACTGATGAGTCGCCAGTAAGCACGAAACGAATGTGCATGAGATTATACTTTCCGTTCATGCTGCCTTTTGGTTTATCCTTCTGGTCACAACTGAACTAATTTGTTACTAGGTTCGCAAAACCTAATACATACTTGCATATATATTAGTTCTTCGCAACAAACAGTATTTAACTGTAATATATTGAATTGAATGATGTCATGCTTACCGCGAAATGCGATAACTGATATCGATGAAGGCCAGATTGTATGGTTTAACTGGAGTAACAGGTGTTCGGAAATTGTTGTAATTCTCAATTTGGGTGAACTTTAGCATAAATTTATATCCATCAGGTTGGTATAATGTACCGACTCGGAAACCATAGTGTTAGTATCCGGTACTCATCGATTTAAAAAAGATATCAGTTACTAACACAATAGCCATAGTGTTAGTATCCTTTACAGACTCGTTATATATATTATATAGTGTGAGTTAGCATTGAAGTCGCATTGTCGTTGACTTTAGATTATGTTAGCTTCACTATTACAGGTTTACACATTCGTCAAGGAGATTGTACCGTCCTATTATTCCACATTCTTCTACCAAATATATAGTGGTTAAAGGGCGTAATACCGGCTCCTACTGATGAGTCGCCAGTAAGCACGAAACGAATGTGCATGAGATTATACTTTCCGTTCATGCTGCCTTTGGTTTATCCTTCTGGTCACAACTGAACTAATTTGTTACTAGGTTCGCAAAACCTAATACATACTTGCATATATATTAGTTCTTCGCAACAAACAGTATTTAAATGCCGAGAAGGTCCGTAAGTGTGAAAAAGTCCAGAGGTACTCCTAGACTCTTGGGTTGACTTGGGTGATTGTTCCTTCAGTTGTTGCGTTGTAATCTCGATGGGGAAACTTCGTTGAAGTTCTGCAGTAATTGTCTCGTCTCTCTAGTTTTCCAGCAACAAGATTGGCATTACTGATGTTGCCAATGTTGGTGAAACCAGTCCAATAGTCAGTGTAGCTACTGACAGCAGGCAGCACGCACACGTAACGCACAGCAGAAGGCAAACGCGACAACTGAACTGCAGGGTAAATTTAACGTGCTCAAATAGCCATGTCATAGAAATATATGTCTACTTGCACACTATTGGTTAACGGCAAGTTTCGCTTTTTTCTCATTGGGGCAGCGCAAATCAAATTGAATTTAATTTACGCAATATGTCGGCAATTTATTTGTGTCGTTACATCACTTTCCTCTCTGAAAAAAGAAAAAAATATTCCTCTCTGCGAGGCTAGATAAGAAATGCATGACAGAGTTCGAACCAAGTTAAGCAGAAAATAATGTACCATAAATGCTGGGCTTAAGTATGCTTGTTGGTTGCTTCAACAATGATATGATGCCAGGTAACCACTAGGAATTGCTACACAAATTGTTAGCTCTAGTGGCCGGTCATACCGCGTGAGGCAAAATAGAGCAGTGTAAGATTTTGGAGCCGCAGCGTGAAGATTTCGAGGTAAATCGCCTCTGAAGTTGCCAGGTTTAAGTTAAAACCTAGGCAGGCTGGATCATCGTCAATGTGTTTGTATACGACCAAAGGAGCTAGTGTGTGCTCGACGTTGTGGTCATGACATTTGTAGAGTGGTCTTTGTGCAATTGATGAAGTTGAGATATGCATTGAAAGTGGCCTGTACCATGATATGAAGCTGATAACTACTTAGTGTTGCTACACGAAAGCGTTAGCTCTAAGGAGCTGGTCATACCAAAATAGGCAGTGGAATGCCATGTGTGAGAAATACATTATAATGTAAAAATATATACATTAAAATGAAAGGTAACTGCATAAAAATATGTACACGAACATTGCCTCAGAGATGGCATAATACCAAAGAACTGTTCAAAAATGCTACACAATTGTTAGCTAAGAACAGCTGGTTATACCACGTGAGATAAATGCGAAAAATAACGTAAAGTTAAAAAATTTTGATACGTAGAATAACGAAAAGTTAATGTTAAAAAAATATCAATTACGCGTTATGCAAAGCAGGCTATTGAGATTGTGGGCAGACGGAGCCTGAGACGTGTGTAGAAGGTTGAACGCTCTCAGGATCAGGCGGTTCGATAAACGGTTTCAACCTGTCTATGCTTACTGATGTCGGTGTAGCGCCTTGCATAATAATGAAGTATTTGGGTTGTCTGAGCAAAATCGGGTAAGGACCGCGATACTTTAGTTGTAGTGGTGCAACAGCATTATTGTTGCGAACGAGTACTCTCTTGCAGCTTTGGAGCTGTGGGTGAACGAAGACTGGACGAGGCGTATGTCTCGGCTGCTGTTCAGACATGTTACCGAAATGAAGTCGAAGGCGGGTAGCTTCGTCTTGTGGGTCATCTTGTGCCGGTAGTAGACGTGGGAGCTGACTAGGCAGGCTTAGATCCATGCCATACAAGAGTTGTGACGCAGACGTTTTAATGGATTCACGAGTACGGGAACGCATGGCAAGCAGAACTAAAGGTAGTGCATCGACCCAGTTGCCATTAATGGACGAGGATGCTAAAGCAGCTTTGAGTTCCTTATGCATTCTCTCTACCATGCCATTAGCTTGGGGATGGTAGGCAGTCGTCTGGCGTAAGATGCATCCCATGTACCGCAAGGTGGTTTTGAAACGATCAGATGAGAAGCAAGTGCCTCTGTCCGTGATGACCTCATTGGGAACACCATAATTGGATATCCATGCAGAGATAAAACCGTTAGTTACTTCGTCTGCAGAAATGGTGCCAAGAGGTAATGCCGCAGGCCACCGTGTAAATCTATCAATCATAGTTAGAAGGTAGCTAAAACCTTGAACCTTTGTCAGATGAACTATGTCGATGTGGACGATGGCTAGGCGAGAAGTAGTTCGAAAATGTTGCAACTTAGAACGAGTGTGCCGTGTGATCTTGTTTTTCTGACAAATAGCACACTCGGAGACCCATCGTTTAACGTTCTGCCTAAGTCTGTGACCCCAGAAACGATCTGTGAGAAGTCGGACAGTCGCTTGGTTTCCTGGGTGAGAAATTGAGTGAATTGAGTCTAAAACTTTTCTTTGAAATTTGGTCGGAAGAACTGGCTTGTTGGGCTGCGTACACATGAAGTAAACAAATGGTAAGCCTTCCCAGAGACGGCATATGAACTTGGTTGGGTGACGGGCTATTGATCTTTGAATGTGAATGTCACCGCGTTGTTCAGTTCGCAGGAGGGATGGCGTTAGTGCAGGTTCATTGAGTGTCACGTGAGTTGACAGTGAATGGCGACGGCAAAGGTGGTTGTAGAGAGACGTCTGGCCTGGACAGGGCATCTGCAATGAAGTTCTGTTTGCCCTTGACGTGAAAGATGTCAAATTGCCATTCGCTTAGACGAGAAAGCTGTCTTTCCACTCTGGCAGGGTACTTGGCGATAGATGAAGTTGCGTTTCGAAGTGCGCTAACTAGTGGTGCATGATCTGTGAAAACAACAAATCTGCTACTGCCAATGATGCTGATAAAATGGCGCACTGCGTCGTGGATGGCGAGAAGTTCTCGGCCGAAAGTGTCGTACCTCGTTTCTACTGGTTGGAGAGTACGCGAGTAGAAACCGATAGGCTTCCGAACTCCGTCGATCTCTTGTTCCAAAGTGGCTCCAATAGCGAATTCAGAAGCATCTGTCGTTAGTAGAAATGGCTCGTTGAAAATCTGGATGCGTTAGCATTGTGGCATTTGCTAACGAGTTGATGGCAAGTCGAAGTAATTCCTCGTCTTCGGATGACCAGGCAATGATGGAATTCTTGCTAAGTCCTTTTCGATTCCGCAGGTACCTGCACAAAGGATAAAGTTGTTTTGAAAGGCCTGGAAGGAACTTGCGATAGTAGTTTGGTACTCCCAGAATTTTCTGCAACTCGCTAACAGTCCTTGGTGACTTGATATTCTTGATTGAATTCGTCTTTGACGGCAAAGGTTGAATACCTTGTGGCGTGATACGATGCCCTAAGAAGTCCACGGATGTAGTTGCAATCTGCGTCTTGTCACAGTTGATCTTGAGTCCGTGGTTGGATAAGCGTGAGAGGACATTTCGTAGATGCTTGGCATGAGATTCTATGTCTGGACTGAATACTATAATGTCATCGAGATATGACATACAATAAGCAGTCGTCGCGAATTATGTTGTCCATGAATCTTGGAAAAGTCTTTGTAGCACACTTCAGTCCAAAAGGCATGTAAAGATAGTCGGAAAGACCAAATGATGTGATGACTGCTGTATTTCCAATATCCTCTGGTGCTACCGGGATGTGATGGTAGGCTTGTCTGAGGTCAATCACTGAGAAGAAATTGCTGTCATTGAGTTCCTCAAGTAAGGTGTTAATATTTGGAATAGGATATGCATCAGATTTTGTCACTGAATTTAGCTTACGGTAATCTCCGCAGGCTCTGAACGATCCGTTTGGCCAGTGGTCGCTTCTTGAGTGTTATAGGTTATACTTCTATGACGATATGGTGCATCGTGTTGGAGACACGTAGCTCTGATTTGTTCAGATCGAAAAGCGACTTGTAGTTTCTCGAAGAGCTGCTGATATCTCTGCTGAATGATGCACTGGGGTTGGCTGAATGACCTGTAAATCCAAACGCTCGGAGGCAAGTGTCCAAAGACTTTGCTCAAGTCCGGTGGATGGGTCGATGATCTTTTGATTTGCAAGATCAACAATGAGCCGAAATTTCAGAAGGAAATCAAGGCCTATTATATTATGTGAGACCTTGGCAATGATGAAATTGTGAGAAAATTTACGTCGTAGACCTATGTTTATTGTGTGGTATCGGCAAGCATAAGTTGGTATTGGCTCGCCTGTAGCTGTTGCGAGAAGAACCCCTAGCGACATCTCGGTAATTGAATCACCCTTGAGAACTGAGACTGCCGCACCTGTGTCTACGATGAACTCTTCGCCAGTTTTGAAATCAAGAAGGTGCAGAAGTTCTTTGGGCTGTTTGGCCGGGTCATGCAAACAAGTAGGCTGATAATTTCGACTGGCATTGTCCGTTTGGCTATCTATGTAGCAAATTTGGCATGGAGGAAAAAGAGTCGACAGGAATGTTGGACTGTAAGTGATTTCTTCCCTGTGGCTTTGTTAATGCCGTTGATGCGCAGAAAGTACCGTATTCTACTTTCTGCGCTATACGTTTCCCGATCCTGATGCACCACCGCGCCTGTTTTCTGTTGTCTTTCCTGTCAATTGTGGAAATTGATATTCATTCCGAAATTCTTCGGAACAACACAGACAGACTTGACATGAATAAAAAACTTCTGGTTATTATTGCACCAGTTCTTTGGGGCATATTTGTTAAAGGATTGCGGGGATCTAGATCGCCGCCTACCGTTATGTGTTTTTGGTATGAAATTTGGTCAAGCATTCACCTGATTAATCTTGGATTTCGCTATGGCCAATCCTTCTAGAACTTAAGCCATGTTTGCTACTGTCCTCTCTAAAGAGAAGATCCTATCATCCTGCGGGGGGAATAAAAGGATGACGGATTCAACTTAGGTTCCAACACCCTAAATTCTAACTCACATCTCTCAGATAAGTCATCTATAGAGAGTGTTGGGGAGCTGTCTAGCGAATAGTTTTAGTGATTGTGGAAGAGTGTCAATAAAGAAAACCTTAGCTTCATAGTCAGAAATATTGTTTTTATACCAAAATTTCTATAATTCCCTTAAAATCTCGATAGAGCCAAGGTTTGGCATGTCTAACTGCGCGTATTTATTTATTATCTGTTCGGCTTCTGTGGGACCCAGCGAGGATTCTACCTTATTTTTTAGGTCCAAAATGGGATTAGGTAGCTTCCTGATGGCCTCAAGCTGCGGATAAATCTGTCGCTGCAATTTAAAAGGTAATTTAGCAAACCCCTTTGACAGTTTTTGATGGCTGTCATAATCTGGAAACGGGGAGAAAGCGGACTCTACGCGCATAAAGAATAAATCGCTATCTCCATCCAAAACAGGATCATCAATATCTAAAATTGGACCTGACATTCTAATAATCTTACGGGATCTTAAAAGCATTAATTAATAAGCAAGATGAAAATAAATAAAATACTTTAAACGAAACGCTTACCCACTAACAGCTTCCACAGTTGAAACAAAATCTTCCGCAGTTGAACCTGTCAAGCACGTACAGTCAATGTTCGTTCACAGATCATTAAGATATACATTTTTGTAAGTAGGAAAATTGTATAGAAAACCTTCATTCTAAAAATATATCCCCAACAAAATTCCCCAGATGACCACGACTTTTGAGAGATTGAATAGAAATCCTTCCGTCTAAAAATATATACCCCAGAAGACCACGACCGGAGTAAAAACGTATATGCAAATGTTAATTTATTTCATCCTAAATGAATGAAAAAGAAAGTTCCAAATGTGTATCGTCACAAAGCTATTGCGTAAATTAAATTCAATTCTATTTACACTGCACCAATGAGAAAAAAACGAAACTTGCCGTTAACCAATAATGTGCAAGCAGCCATATTTAAGCACGATGAATTTACCATGCAAGTCAGTTGTCGCGTTTGCCTTCTGCTATGCGTTTTTCCGACGTGCTGTCTGCTACCTTTCACATACGCTGAATTTTGGTCTTGCTTCGCACACATTGGCAATTTCAGTTACGCCAATCTTGCTGCTGTACAACTAGAGAGACGAGCCAGTTACTGCATAACTTCAACGGGTTTACTCAGCAAGATCTCAACGCCACAACAGAAGGAACCACAATCCAAGACAATCCGAGCTGGTCTCAAGAGTCTAGGAGTACTTCTGGACACTGCTACACTCACGGAACTTCTCGGCATTTGCCAGAGAACGCAAGACCGGCCCCCCAACAGTACTAACTTAGTATTTATAGCACTCTTACTAACTTTGTAACGTCGTACGGCATTTACTTGAAGCTGGGACGTTTACAAATTTGTAAAACGCCCCGGCTTCAAGTAAATGCCGTATGACGTCAAAAGTCAGTTAGATGCCAAGATGGGTGAGAATAAATATTTTTGGGCCCTTATTATGGCAGGTATTGCGTTCTCTGACAAATACCAAGAAAGTTAGATAGTGTAGCATTGTCTATAAATACTACTAGACACTTAAGACCGGCTTTGGTTGACTGGCTGGTGTTCTTTCTGTGGTGGCGTTGATTTCAGCGGCGAGAGACTGTGTTAAGGCTGAGTATTGTCTCTTTGAAGATCTGCGATGACACCGTGGTGACTGGTACACTTGAAGACCAAATAAGTAGATGTTGCTCCGTCTCACTAGTTGTGCAGCGACAAGATTGGCTTGACTAAAATTGACTCCGCGTGTGAAGCAATTCCAGAATTCAGCATAGGTGAAAAGTCATTATGATAAGAGACAGCACGCACACGTTTTGCGCAGCAGAAAGCAACCGTGAATACCGACTGGGATGGTAAATGCACCACGCTTATATACTTTTGAAACCGAAAGCTCGCGCGCCATTAGTTAACGGCAAATTTTGCTTGTCTTAATTGGTGCCGCGTAAATTAATTTTGAATTTCATTTACGCAATATATCGGGGAATTGTTGTTGAGCCGTTACATCACTTCCCTCTATTAAAAAATAAAAACATTCCTCTCGGCAAGGCTTGATAAGAAATGTAGGGCAGATTTTGAATCCAGTCAAACAACTCGTTATTATTCTTCCCATAGCTATTTTTTTTAAATTTAATGTGCCGTAACTGCTGGGCTGGAGTATGCTTGTTGATTGCTTTAACAATGATGTGATGCCAAATATCAACCAGGAATTGCTGCACAAATTGTTAGCTGTAGTGGCCGGTCATATCGCGTGAGGCAAAATAGAGCCATGTGAGTTACGGAGAGCCGAAAAGTGAGGATTTCGGGGTAGATTGCCACTGAAGTTGCCAGGTTTAAGTTGAAACCTGGGCAGGCTGGATCACCTGCAATTTGTTTTAATACGACCAAAGGAGCTACTTTGTGCTCAATGTTGTTGTCATGATATTCGTAGGGAGGTTACTGTGCCACTGATGAAGTTGAGATATGCATTGAAAGTGGCCTGTACCATGATATGAAACCGATAACTACTTAGTGTTTCTAACAGGGCGTTAGCTCGAAGTAGCTGGTCATACCAAAATAGGCAGTGTGAGCTCAGGTGTGAGCCATACGTTTCAATGTAACGATATTTACCTAAAAATCAAAGGATAACGACAAAAATGTACTCGAGCATTGCCGCAGAGATGGCATAATACTAAGGAACTGTTCAAAAATTCAACACCTTTGTTAGCTAAGAACAACTGATTATACCACGTGAGACAAGTGATTATGAGAAAAAAATGAATCATGTGGATTCATAGAGGTCACGTTGCGTGACATAGGGCGCAAGTGGTGCGCATAAAGTTAAAAATTTGATACGTAGAATGACGAAAAATTAATGTTAAAAATATCAGTTATGCGTTGTACAAATCAATCTATTGCTAGGTTGAAATTGTAGGCAGATAGAACCTGAGACGTGTGTAGAAGGTTGTATGCTCCCTGGATCAGGCAGTTCGATGAACGGTTTCAACCTGTCTATGCTTACTGATGTCGGAGTCGCGCTTCGCATAATAATAAAGTATTTTGGTTGTCTGAGCAAAATCGGGTATGGACCGCGATACTTTGGCTGTAGTGGTGCAACAGCATTGACATCGCTAACTAGTACTCTCTTACAGCTGTGGATCTGCGAGTGAACGAAAACTAGGTACGGCGTGTGTCTCGGCTGCTGTTCAGACATGCTACCGAAATAATCTCGGAGACGGGTAGCCTCGGCTTGTGAGTCATCCTGTGCGGGTAGTTGATGTGGGAGCTGACTAGACACGCGTAGTACCACGCCATACAAGAGTTGTGACGCAGATGTTTAAATGGGTGCACGAGTGCAAGAACGCATGGCAAGCAGAAATAAAGATTGTGCATCGATCCAGTTGCAATTAATGGACGAGGATGCTAAAGCAGCTTTGAGTTCCCTTTGCATTCTCTTTACCATACCGTTAGATTTGAGATGGTAGACAGTCGTCTGGCGTCAGGTGCATCCCATGAACCCAAAGGTGGTTTTGAAACGATCCTATGAGAAGCAAGTGCCTCCGTCAAAGATGACCTTATTGGAAACGCTATAATTGGATATCCATGCAGAGATGAAACCATTAGTGACTTCGTCTGCAAAAATTGTGCCAAGAGGTAATGCCGCCGGTCATTGTGTAAATCTATCAATCATAGTTAGATGATAGCTAAAACCTTGGGCCATTGTCAGATGAACTATGTCGATGTCGACAATGTCTAGGCGAGAAGTAGTTGAGAAATGTTACAACTTAGAACAAGTGTGCCGTGTGATCTCTTTTCTGGTAAATGGCACACTCGGAGACCCATTGTTTAGCGTTCGGTCTGAGCCTGTGACCCAGAAACGATCTGTTAGAAGTCGGAAAGTCGCCTTGCTTCCTGGGTGATAAATTGAGTGAATAGAGTCGACAAATTTTCTCTTAAAGCTAGTCGCAAGAACTGGCTTGTTGGGTTGCGTACACGTGAAGTGAACAATGGGTAAACCTTTCCAGAGACGGCATACAAACATGGTAGTGTGACGAGCTATTGATCTTTGAATTTGAGTGTCATTGTGCTGTTCCGTTTGCAGAAGAGATGGTGTTAGTGCAGGTTCACTAAATGTCACGGAGTTGACAGTGAATGGCGACGGGGATAGTGGATGTAGCGAGACGTCTGGCCTGGAAAGGGCGTCTGCAATGAAATTTTGTTCGCCCATGACATGAAAAAGATATCGAATTGCCATTCGCTTAGACGTGAAAACGTTCTTTCCTCTCTGGCACGGTACTTGGCGATAATTGAAGTCGTGTTTTGAATTGCGCTAACTATCGGTGCACGATATTTGAAAACAACAAATCTGCTTTGAGACCCTGGCGATGATGTGTAAATTCACGCTGTAAACCAATATTGAGTGTGCGATACCGGCTGCCATATGTAGGTATGGACTCCCCTGTAGTTGTTGCGAGTAAAAAGCCTAGCGAAATCTCAGCCATTGAATAACCCTAGAGAACTGAGACTGTTGCACCCGTGTCTACGATGAATTCTTCGTCAGTTCTGAAATAAAGAAGATGCAGAAGTTCGTTGGGCTGTTTGGCCGGGTCATGCAATCAAGTAGGCTGGTGATTGCGACCAACATTGTCAGTATCGCTGTCTACATTGCATATTCGGTGTGGACAAAAAGAGCCAACAGCAATGTCAGATTGTAAGTAATTGCTTCCTTGTAGCGCCGTTGATTCCGTTGATGCGCAGAAAGTATGTTCTTCTACTTTCTGCACCATACGTTTCCCGATCCCGATGCTCCACTGCGCCTGTTTTCTGTGGTCTTTCCCGTCAACTGTGGAAATTGGCATTCATTCGGAAATTCTTCCGAACGGCAGAGACAGACTTGACATGAATAAAAAACTTCCGGTGATTATAGCACCAGTTCTTTGAGGCATATCTGATAAAAAATTGCGGGGATTTAGATCGGCGTTTACTGCTATTTCTTGTTTTTGGTGTAAAATTGGATCAAGCGTTCACCTGATTTAGCTCGGATTTTCCTATGGCCAATCCTTCTAGAACTTTAGCCATGTTTGCTATTATCCTCTCTAAAGAGGAGATCCTATCATCCTGCGGGGAAGGACAAAAGGATGACAAATTTAGCTTAGGTTCCAAGACCCTAAATTCTAACTCGCTTCTTTCAGATAAGTCATCTACTGAGAAAGTGTTGGAGAGCTGTCTGGTGAACAATTTTAGAGACTGTGAAAGATTTTTAATAAAAACAACTTTAGCCTCATGATCAGAAATATTGGTTTTATAACAACGTTTTCGTAATTCCCTTAAAATCCCAATGAATCCAAGGTTTACCATGTGTAACTGTGCATATTTATATATTATCTGCTCAAATTCAGTGGGACCCAGAAAAAATTCTACTTCATTTTAGAGACCCAAAATGGGATTGGGTAGTTTCCTAATGGCCTCAAACTTTGGATAAATCCGTCGTTGCAAATTTCAAGGTAGTTTAATGCAAAACTTTGACACTTTTTAATGACTGTCATAATCTGGAAACGAGGAGAAAGCGGAGTCTAAGCGCATAAAGAATAGTGCGCGATCTCTATCCCAAACAGGAACATCAATATTTAAAATTGGACCTGACATTCTAACAATCTTACGCGATCTTGAAAGCATAAATTTAAAAGAAAGATAAAATGTTTGAAAAGCCACTAAAAGAAACGCTTACCAAAATCTGCTTCCACAGTTGAATCGGGCGTGATGAGCACAGAACACAGATAAAATTAGATCTTTCACAAAATCAAAAGTTACAGTTCTGCATTTTCGTATAGTCAATAATGTTCTTTTACAAAATCAAAACAAAATATGCTGTGTACGCAATCCAGTTTGGCACAGGAGATCACCAAGTTGTACAATTTTGTACGTAGTAAAAAAATTTTGAATTGAACACCTACCTCAAAAAGTTCACAACAAAAAATTGCTAACAAGACCTCGACTTTAGAACGATTTACAATAAGTGTAAAATGTAGTATATGCTAACGTCAATTTACTGTACTTCCAAAAAATATAATAAGAAAGAATAGAATAGAATATCTTTATTTGGGTTCGAAACACATATGTTCTATCAAATAGTTAATAAAATTGGAAAATTTACAATATAAAAAAGATAGCACATCACATGAAGTGATGAAAAAGAAATACAGTCGATTGTATTTATGCCAAACGTTTTGTGATTTGCAAACAAGTCAAAAATCAATACTGTTCTTAGTATCTTGGCGCGGTCGCCAATTTGTTAAACGCCATGGCTTCAAGTAAATGCCGTACGACGTCACAAAGTTAGTAAGTTGCCAAGATGGGAGAGAATAAATATTTTTTAGGGCACTTATTACGCCGGTTTTGCATTCTCCGGCAAATGTCTAGAAAGTTATTTAATGTAGGAATGTCTAGAAATACTCCTAGACACTTGAGACCGGCTCTTGATGACTGGCTTTTGCTCCTTCTGTTGTGGCGTTGATATCGACGGCGAAAGACTGTGTGAAGGCTGAGTATTGTCTCTTTGAAGATCTACGACAAAACTGTGGTGACTGGAACACGTGTAGATCCAATAAGTAGATGTTGATTCGTCTAACTACTTGTGCAGCACCAAGATTGGCGTGATTAAAAAGGACTCTGGGTGTGAAGCAAGTCCAGAATTCAGCGTAGGTGAAAAGTCAGTATGACAGGAGACAGCACGTCACGTAGTGCGCAGCAGAAATCAAACGTGACTACTGACTAGCATGGTAAATGCACCGCACTTATATACTTTTGAAATCGAAAGCTCGCACGCCATTGGTTAACGGCAAATTTTGCTTGTTTTAATTGGTGCCGCGTAAATTAAATTTGAATTTCATTTACGCAATATGTCGGCGAATTGTTCGTGAGCCGTTACAAATGTGACTGCAAGTGTAACGCTCCGGCTAGTGTACCGTGCAAAGTTACTAAAAATGAAAACATGGATTCGGAGCTAGCGTTTATTGTAAGTGGTCCTTAATTGAGCTTGGAAGACATTCATCGACAGACTCCGACAGAGTTTGTGAGTATTAGCAATGTGTGAAAGTCCAGATATCTTTCTAGACACTAGCTCTTTGTATCCTGTTTCTAGTCTGGTGATTCTTTGGTCAGATGCACAAGAAGAAGTATAATTTACGAATATGAATGTTATAATGGCAGTTCAAATGTCTTTGTGAGTCTCGCTGAAAGTCTGCAGCAACACAGAGATTGCTGCCACACGTTGAAATCCGAGTAAAACATAGTCGATTACGTATAATTAAATTTGCTGCAATAAGAAGATTGGCGTTATTGAATACTAGCCAAATTAGTCGGCGTATATTGCGTGCAGCAGAAATCGCAGGTAGTGGGAATAGTTGATTTTTTTCGTAGTATTGCATTGCTCTTATATAAATGCAAAGTTGCACGTAATTTGTCAACGGAAGGTTGCGCTTTCACTTTGGTCCAGCGTGTTAAATTTTTTTAAATTTTGACAAGCTGTCGGCGAATTAATTTGAGTCGTTACACATGTATACGTAAAGCTCCTTTCGGTGTGCTGCGCACTGTTACATAAAGTGTGTGTAAAAACCAAATTTTGAAACCTTGAAGAGTGTAGAGGAAGATATTTCCTCCGACAAAATTAAAGTAACACTTATGGATAAATTTTAACCACTCTTGTTGACTGGAACGAATAAAATTAGAAAAGAAATATTTTAAACCTAGAATATTACTTTAAATCCTTTACGGTATATGTAGAGTAGAATTGTATATAATTTCTTTTTTTTATTTTGTGCCTGACGGGCGTGACCTTACCTGTTGACTTGCAGCAACAAACAATTTTACAGTTTTTGGTCTTCGCAATATATTACTGTTAAAACGAATTTTTGTTTTCATTTGTGCATATTGGAATCGTCTACGAAAATGTAATATAATTTTTCTATTTTTCGTATCAAATCTCCTTCCAGGTCAAACATTCGGTGTGCAGTGTTGCGCAAAAGTCACAATCCTTTGCCTAGAACTTTTTTAAATAAGCATATATGGTTGGGATAAACATGGAGACTAATTTTATTTTTGAGGACAGTGATAGTACAGGGTGTCACAGATATAAACTTAATAGATGTAGAAGATGAAACTAACCCATTAGACTCCTATAGATTCACTAAGACTGATACAGACGTGTGTGGGTTTTCTTTAGTTAATAGGGCCAAAGCCACTTCAAAAGCCCCTTTATAAATATATCAATTATTATATAGAAAAATTTGAAGTTACCACTGGTTTCCTTAACAAACTCTTGATCTTAATAAAATGTTTAATGTTAATAATAATATCAATAATAATAATAAATTTATTTGAAAACAAAGGCCAACAGGTCCAAAATTTGAAATGATGAGGTACAAATCAAAAGTTGGAGATATATAGTTGAATGAAATTGTGATGAGCAAAATATTTATCCATAAAAATGAAAAGTATTGTGAAAGAGAAGTGCTTTCATTTACTTCGTGATAGTTCGTTCTAATGAGAAAGAGATTCCATTTGACCAGGTAGTACCGACTAGAGTGAAGATCGTGAAGAGTCAGAGTATCAATGCAGGATTTGCTCGTGTCGGACGAACAAAACTGATACTGAGATAGAAGTCGCGGAAAGACCAGCTGCAGAATTCGACCGACGGAGTTCTTTGTCGTAGATTTCGAGTTTTTGTAGGGCAGCATTGTCTAGGATGAAGTCGACTAGATTGAAGCTTGTGGAGACTTAATATTTCTGTGTTGCATGCAGGGTTCACTGACTTCCGTTGAGCGAGTTTATGGCTGTTGAAAGGCGAGGAAGAGCCAGAGTCCGATGTATACTGTCCGATGATTCACCAGACTTTTAAAATTTCCGATTGTTTGTTGAGATAAAAAAAGAGATTTAGTAAAGAAAATTGTGGCAAAGAACTTAATATTTAGATGCGATAAAATAAAAAGGAAATTAATTAAAATATAAAAATAAAAATAGTATTTGGGAGTCCAGATTTGATGTTTAGAGTCAAAGGCGAATTGTTGAAATTGGAGGCTCAGCCAAAAGAAACTTAACGCTCCAAAATCTGCTACTGGCCTAGAGATAGAAAGAAGTATTATGAGTTAAGAAGGAACCAGTTGCGCTTCCAATAAGATGTCTCGCATAGGCATTTGTTAAATAAATGATTGTGAGCTGCTTTCTTAAACTCATATTGGGATAGGAGACTTATTTCTGCACGAAAAGCATTGAATACATTTTTGGCTTTAGAAAACTGATAGGTTTTGTTAGATATATTGGGAATGAGGTTAGATTGAATTGAGGAGTTGCTATGGCGCATAGCGTAGTGGTGACTTGAGTGAGCGAAATATGATAGTGATTGGCAATTTGTGATCTTATGAATGAAAGAAATGACTCGCAAGTGTCGGGTAATCCATAGCGGTAGGAGGTTAGCCAGGAGCACGCGTTCCCGATAATTCTTGCTGTGATGGAAGACACGCTTTAGAAATGTGGAAGAAATCTGTTCGAGGGCGATGGAGGAAGCTAGAATCAGAGTACAGTAAAATTCACTGGCATATGATATGAGGGGTAGAACATAGACCTTGAAAGGTGTGAGTTGGAGGGCGGGGTTTTTAGTCTTGAAGTAGATCAAACGGGCCCACTTAAAGAGTTAGGAAATAGTTTGTTTAAGATATGGAGAGAAGTCTAGTGATTTAGAAAAATAGATACCAATGTGTTTGGCCGAGTCAATTAATTCAATATCGAGAGGACAATTTGCATAAGGGAGAGAACAGAATGGCTCGGAAGTAAGTTTCATCAGATTATTCTTATCCGGGTTTAGTTTAAGACCGATTCTGCTAAGCTGTGAGTGTAGCGAATATATAAGCTGAAGGGTTGGATCCTGTTGGGTTACTGAATATTATTACCATGTCATCTGCATATTTGAACAGCTTTAATAGTTTGCCCTCAAACTTAGGTTGAAGTACGATTTAAGAGATAGTAACTGACAAGATTGAGGTCGCTGCCGCAAATGCCACTGCTTAACAAGGCGGATTCAATTGCCGAGAACGACAGCGAATCAAAGGCATTGGATACATCTAGGAAGAGGAGAGTGCATTCATGTCCTTTAGAAATAGACGAGTAGCAATGATCAAGGACACTGATTAAGTTGGTGGAAGAGAAGCGGCCATTCAGGAAGTCATGTTGATAGTCGAGGAGGCAGAATATATCTCGAGACCTAATGAAAGGAAAGATTAAGTTATATAAGAACCTGGCGAAGATTTTAGAGTAAGCAGGGACGACAGTTATTGGTGGGAGATATTTGAATGAAAAAATTGACGATGTGCCATTTTTAGGATAAGAGAGGTCGTCGAATTAAGCCACACCAAGGAGAGATAGGTAGATTTGAGGCATCTGTCGATAACATCAGCAAACAGAAACAAGTGATTCCAACCAAGAATGACAATCATTCTGACAGAAACACAGTATTCGCCAAATTGGTGTTTAGATTTGATGTCTTCGATTGCTTGAAAGATGAAGGCCGGTGAAATTTTGAACCAACATAGATTCTCAGCGTCTCCGTTATCGAGATTCTCAGCAAGCGGCGTTGGAATGGTGAAAGAGGCTACGAGATAATTTTAATAGTCGTCGGAAAAGCCGGAGTCGCCTGACCGAGAGAATTTTATGTCTGAGGATTTGGACTTTTGTAGCAATTGGTGTTTGATGACTGCAAATTTCATTCGGCAGTTGGAAGCTGTTTTGATGCGTTTTTCGATGTTGATATTTTGTTTGTTGATTACCTGTTTAATGAGCTCATTGATACGTCAGAGTGCGAGGGTGCGAAGTAATGAGGATATGCGTAATCTGAATTGTGTGCAAGGCTGTCCCTTGCTTTAAACAATGTGTTTAACGTATTCTTCGTGTGAATGTGTTGAATAGAGGTGGCAGAAGTAAAGTGGAAGAATAAGACGTTATGGACATCAAAAAAACTTGGAAAGAGGTTGTCTGCGATAATTAGATTTCTCCAAGAAACGGCATCACAGAGTCGGCTAAATTCTTCCCAGTCAGTGAATCGCCTGAATGATTGAATGCTCCCTCTTAAAATAGAGGATAGAAAAGGAGTAAGGAAGGATACCTGGCAGTGGTCGAAATTAGGGAAGATCTCCCGAGATTGAACATTGGTCACATCTTACTTGGAGAGGACACAATAAAATTGGTTGTTTCCTTGGGTAGGGAATAGAACAAATTGATTTAATAGGTTGTTCACAAGAAACTGCAGCAGCAGATGCTATTCGGAAGTTAGATTTTTACAGTTAGCCAGAGGAAGGTTAAGATCGCCTACAGCGATGTATTGATCGGCATGTTGAGAGAAAAAGTAGACATAAGTTGAGCCCCACTGGTGTCGTCTATTATTGAGAGATTCCGGGGCCTGTAGGTAATGCAGACAGATAAACTTTGGTCTAGAATTAGTACTGAAATTATAAAAAAATTCTAATCCAAATGCTTTAAATACTGACAAACGTGTAGGCATGGGAGAGGATCGGACATAGGCAGCCAGACCACCCCTCTCGATTAACAGTTTTGTCACTTCAAAAGATTGTGTAACCATTGATGAGGAAAAGATCATCGCAGTAAATGGAAGAGGATAGCCACGCTTCAACAAAAAAGTACATATCTAGCATGTAAGAGGGCACAAATGCTCGCAGTTGTTTGATTTTTGGGTGTAAGCGATCTATAATCGATAAGAATTGCTCAAAGGGATCCATGAGAAAGAGGGTGAGACCGGGGAGGAGAGGCGTGCGGGAGTTTCCCGCTGGCAACCTGAACGAGACCACGTGCTGATAAGGGTGACTGATTGCTTGCTGATGAGATTGGAGTGGTCAGCATCGATCTGGATTTCCTTAGTCCCACTCTTATCAGGCGGGTGATGTAATTAAAGGATTTGAAATCAGGACAAAGGCGGGCTATCTGGGCTTGACGGGTTGCTCAGAAGCAGCGTTGCGGGGGTGGAAGTGAACAAGATTAGAACAGGGACTGTGTCTCCACTTTCCTGTAGAGTCGGTATGTTTGGAAGAGGAGGAAGTCGTAGGGAATGAATCGATGGCCCGCGGGGCCGTAAAGGTCTTACGTTTCTTTGGTTTCTGGACCTATGCACCGGTCATGATATTGGCTTGACTTTAGGATTTAGGAATGGTGCTGAGGATTGGACGATGGTTCCGTTATTGGGGGTCTTTACTCGACGGGGTCGGCCACGGCGACGCAGTATAGCTTTGATTTGTGGAGTGCGGTTTAGGGTCATGCTCTAATGAGCAAGGGGTGAGTCCTTCAAATCGGGATATGTTCAGCATGATGTGTCCAGAGGAAGGAGCGTCACTGAGGATGCCTCCTTAAAATAATCGCTATTTCTTTGAGTTGACCAGCAAGGATATAAAGAAAATTTTGAGGAGATAATAAGTAAATCTATAAAATAAATAACAAAATTTCAATTGTAGAAGTTTCCCAGAGATGAGATCAGACGAGAACTCTAAAAAAATTAAAAACAAAAACAAAATTATTACCCGATCTCAGTTCAAAATTATATAATTATAGAAATGCACGAGCAAGTCCTCTCCGGTTGTTGTGCTTTGTCAATAACTTTTCCGAAATTTTCTTAGTTTAATTTGTTTATGATTTCTGTTTATTTTGGGTTAACCAAATATCACATGTTAAATTTTTGAATTGGTTGTTCGATTTACTTGCATCCTTGAATATACATATTTGTGAACTGTTTTGATTTTAGCATGCTTATTTGAACGTTATGATGATAAAATATGGCATTGCTCATATGTAATTGGTTTCAATTGGTATGTCGGTCAGAATCTTAAACTAAACGACAAGTTGATTGAATGTGTTCTCTATGTTAAGGTCTTTGCTTTCTTGAAGATACATTGTAGAAGTTGTAGCAATTTTGTAGGTGGTATTTTGCGAGCTAGCGGTTTATTTAGCGATGCTATGATATTCCTACATATGCCTGGTAGCTGACGTCGGAAGAAATATGTTTCGTGGGCCGTGTTTATAATCAGTCTCAGACGCCATTTCCAGTTTTGTGATGTGAGAAGGCTAAGTCGAATTTCTTACGTGTATTATGAACAATGTTACAAAGTAAATTAAAATTCAATGTTAGTCAAGATTGACCGTGCTTTAGACGGTAACAAAATAAAATATTGTTAACACAAAGTTAATATCTAGGCACAAAAACAGTCAGTCATTAATCAGAATAAATAAATCCAGAATGCCTTAGCAGTATAGTTTAGAATCACTGATAATCAATTAAGAACACACAAAAATATAAATCCGGGCTTTGACAGCTAAAACACAGTAATCCACTGCATGCTACCGGCGTGTTACGCGCGGGTGTGTGTTGTTTTGAAACAAAACACCATTATTTACAAATAAGATTGCAGTTCCAGAAATCTCAATTAAAACTGCTTGAAATTACAAAGATTAATTCTAAAATCACATTTAGGAGAATTATTGTCTAAAACCAGAACTAGTCTATGTGACCGTAAGGTGAACCGTATCTGTCGAAATTAAGACTCATTGACAATTTAAAAAGAATTGATTGCACGGTGGTGGTAACAATTCTTTAAATCAAATTTGCGAGCTTGAAGTAAACACTAATCCCATTGTATTTAACCAGTCGTCGAACAACAACAAAACTACCGCCAGCCGCAACGCACTGACGTGTTTTGACCTTCCATGATCATCATCAGTGTACGACGGCAAACTGACTAGTGAGGATCAAACCGCATTAAATATATATTGGAATAAAATTTAGATATGCGGGTCTCACCTCTAGCAGTCTCGCATACATTGAACTTGACTGGAAATGTCAGCTGCACAATTTCTATGCAGTCACGAACACTAACAGCTATCAAATTCTGATTTAATATAATGTTTTTATATACTTATTTTCATTTTAACGGTAAATTGCAATAAATGTAAGAATGTTGAACACTTGACAAAAGGCCTTACGAATGTTAATCAAGGCAAACGCAATGAGAATAATGAGTAATTGGTTTGCTTTAAATTTTGTGATGATTCTATTAATTATTTGAATGTGTATCTGGCGTCAATTGGATTCTCGTGTTGTTATGAGTTAAGAGCCTCCAAAAATAATGAAAATCGTGACAGTTACTATTGCATTGAGAGCAGTATTATTTTCAATACTTATAGACTAGACATTCATAAGAATTGGGGTGATGTTGCAAAAAAATTTTTCAAATTAAAATGGATTATCGACCCAATTGATATTTTTTCTTGGCCTGGTGGGCGTTGTCAGAGTAACTTAAAATGTATTTGTCCAAATTAGAAGATGATTTATAAACACGGATCCGCCCAATTCATTTGGGAATATATTGGAAGAGCTCTAAACAAATTATCAATTTTAAGGAACAATACTAAACTCAGACTCCAATATAGAGCTGTAAATTCGATAAATTTCTAAAACTTTTGAACCAAGAGAATAAAGTTAGTAGTCTTCGACAATATATAGAATAAAATATAATATAATATCTTTATTTGGATTCAAACTACACATGTTCTGTCTAATAGATTACAATATCAGAATATGTGCAATAGATTAAAGGCATCATATTACATAATAATGTCCATTAATTCTCATGTAAATAAATAATTCTTGATAATTTTAGTCTTAGGCTTTATCAACATATGAACATCCTGCATTAATATCACTGCTTACATTCAACAAAATCTTTACACAATTATTATAATATAATAATAATATATATAATATAATTATAATATATGTCACATTAAAGACAATAGTTTGATTGCGCTCTACCGCGAAAGCAACTTGCTTCGAGCCATAAGACGTAGGGTGGCCAAAATATTTGGAGGGATCAGCCCCTACTGCCGCAGAGGATACTGACCCAGCAGTTTACCAAACCCTCCTTGAGCGGATCATCCTGAGTTGTGGAAGGTGATCGCGCCCATTTGAACTTCGCGTCTGTGCGCGAGAATGTGCAG
The DNA here is from genome assembly GCA_029291075.1 of Eudiplozoon nipponicum. Classification (NCBI taxonomy): domain Eukaryota; kingdom Metazoa; phylum Platyhelminthes; class Monogenea; order Mazocraeidea; family Diplozoidae; genus Eudiplozoon; species Eudiplozoon nipponicum. The sequence goes on from JAQBSW010002845.1 coordinate 76,804, forward strand.
CCATTTCTGAGGCAATAGCGTGTGGAGTGGCCATAGCTGCGTTGATTCGGACACCACTCTGCTGGTATCTGTGGAACTGTGGCCCGGAAACTGGCATCGACCTCCTCATGCTGTTTCGCGACAGTGGAGACGCTGGTCACGCCTGCTGTGGTTGCGTCTATAGTGGAGCGCATCGACTGAGGCCGAATCTGGCCTGACGGTGAGGCTTTCGCGCAGGCTGATGAGGCGCTCATTGGTGACATTAGTTCGGACTGATGATGATGTGGATTGAGGCTCGGACAGTCCTGAAGTGATGCAACCTGGCTCTAAGGCAGGTGAGCTGCAGTGGTGTTTCTTCCACCACTTCTCTAGACGTGCCAACAGTACTTCGTCTTGCACTTCGACGGATTCGCGCAGAAACGGGGCCATCTCTTGGAGTGCCGGAGGAAGCTTCTGAATGAATAGTCGCATCAAGATTTCCTTGGTCAGGTTGAATTCAGAGGCTTTCTGCTCCATCTCCTTATATTGCTCGGAAGGCGTGCGACTACCTAGGGACATCTGGCGCATCAATTCTGTAAACCTGTCTTCCCGATCTGGTGTCAGGCAGGCTTGACGGCGCGTTGCAGGCTCTGCCGTGTCTGCGAACATGATCCGTCAGTGTATTGATGCAGGATACCTTTGAGTCAGCTTCTGAAAGACAATGGGATTGTCTCGTCTGTTATATTGGACACCTTGACCAATAAAGTAACATCGTCGATCCATTCGTCAAGGTAGTCTGGATCGAATTGGCATATCTTGTACTGGGTCCATGTGGTGGTGCGGCTTGTTGCTTGGCTCGCCACCAGGCTTCCTGCATTTTCTAAGCTGGACGTTATCTTGTGAGTGTGAGTGATGTCGAGTATAGATGGCAGTGGTACATCGTCCTTACCTGTCATCGTGTGGCTGTCTTCAAGAATTGTGATCTCAAGAGGGTGGTTCGCTGTGATTTGTGGCTCAGGATTTGTTTTATTGTGTGTTCTCCCTGCTTTACCGGATTCACCCTTGCGTGGCATTCATCCGAAGTGCTTGTGCTTGTGGAAGGTCTAGCGCATGATGATATTCTCAAAGGCTAGATGCTGATTAATTCTTTGTTGGCTGTGAGTTCGACGAAACGGGGCACCATTTATGTAGGAGATTTTGTAGTTAATGTAAGGGGTTCTGCGAGCTAGTTGTCTATTTAGTGCGATATTGCCCTCCTATCTAACATCTGGTAGCTGTTATTACGATCCGCGTTCATGATTAATCCTTGGCCCTTTCCCGAAGGGTGATGTGAGAAAGCTCAGGCACAAAGTCCTTGTTTTATTAAATATAATTTTGCAAAGCAAAGATAAAAACGTATAAATATAGTCACAATAAGCACAAAATATAAATCCAAGTTTTGCGTTGTTACAATAATCCACTGTATGCTAGGTTTTGAGTGTTACATCAAATAAATCCACTGAACTGTATTGTTTCGGATAAATGATTAAGAAATACAAAAAACATAAATCCATAAAATTTTAATTGCACTGTTATTGGTCATGTAGAAATTATTAGATCACACATATATATAAATCATGGCTTTGAGCGTTAAGTCACATAAAACCGCTGCATGTTACCTGCGTATTGCGCGCGGGTGTGTATGTATTAAACAAAACCCTATTATTTGCAATTAAATTTGCAGTTCAAGAAATCTCAATTAAAACTGCTTGAAACTAACAAAGATTGTTGCTAAAATCACAGTTATGAGAAATATTGTGTAAAACCAGAATTAGCTTATGTGTCCTTAAAGAAAACTATATTTGTCAAACTTGAACATCGTTGGGTTGTAAAGCGGAGCCGCGTGGTAAAAAGTAATGCAGATGTGCACATTAAAATACCAAAAGACCCAACAGATAGGTTACAAAGGCAAGTAAAATTATCAATCAATAATATTATTGCTAGTGATGAATTGGATTCTACGCATGGTAACATTCTCATACAAAAAGATACAGTTGCACCAATAGGTTATAGTTTGCTTAAAGTGCACAAGCCTGGTAATCCATTAAGAATTATTGTCAATGTCCAACACTCCCCAACATATAAGATTTCTAAGTTTTGTTCAAATAAAACAAGAAAATATTCCTATTTCTTAGATCATACCTTGTTAAACTCATATCAGTTATTTTAAATTGTTGATAAATGTGTACTGGATAAAAAGGATAGATTATTAAGCTTAGATGAAGTATTTGTGTACACAAATATACTGGTACCTGAGGCTCTGGAATGTTTTCGACGTTTCCTAGTTGATCACCACTTAATATTTAAAGGAAGCAAAATGATGATTGGACATGTCATGGAGATTATGTGTATATGTATGTCCTCTACTTATTTTAAATTTCGGAAAGAATTTTATAAACAATTTTGAGGTGTTCCAATGGTATAACATATGTCGGTCCCAATATCAAATATCTTTATGTATAATTTGCAAAATATACTATTGGATAAGACTCTAATGAAACCAAAATTGTACCTACGTTTCTTGGATGACATATTAATGATCTGGAACCATAGTGAGAATGAAATGTTAAACTTATTCAATTTAGCTAATCGAATAAGCAAACTCCAATTTAATCTGGAAAGAGAATCATCAGATGAATTATCAATTTTGGATGTCAAATTAATTACAAACGGCCAGAAATTATAAAGAGCTATTTATTGGAAGGATACTTATTCTGCAATCTTTCTTTATTTCAAGTCCAATCATCCGTATACTATGGAAATCGGTATCTTGGAGAAAGAAAAGCGTAAGGTTAGTGTATTACCGGACTCTTTATTAAGTAGGGAAGTGAAATCAATAGCTGAAAATACGATATAAAAATCGTTTTAAAAAAGTCCTTTACACTAGGCAAACAAAAAAGAAAAGATTGAACACTCGAAAACATCAGGAGTGTATGAAATCCCATGCAATGATTGCAGTCTCATGTATGTTGGTGAGACCATGTGCCCTATCAACGTAAGAAGAGGTGAACATAAATCTGCATGTAGGTATGGACATATTGCTTAATCTGATCTTGCTCGTAATGTAGTGGAGACTGGACACACTGTTAACTTGGATGATATTAAACGCAAAAAATTACGTGGTCGTAATTGGGTGATGAGATTGATTACAGAAACTATCGAAATGTAATCTAGAGATAACATTATGAATGAAACAGCTGTTTAAAATCGTTAGGTTCGATTGGGAATACCGCATTAGCTAATGGCAAGAAAATGCGATTGCATGAATTAGAAACTGAGGCTAGCTCCAATAAAAGATTAAGAGCATCGGATTGAGATTGACTTATTAGTGGGCTAATTATTCAAATAATTGCTGTTCAATTATTAAGAATATAGTCTTTCTAAATTTCACCTCTAACTACTCGTTTGATTTTAAAACTCTTAGTGATTTGAACACTTATTTTTGTCTTGTACTCCCACCCTACCTATTGAGATCATTCTAATAATCCAGCTTTTCAAATATTTATAATTAATAATTAGTCTGATGCATGCAAAGGTTAAATTAATGTCTATTGACTGCGGTTTCATTTATATGTACATAAATGTGTGTCAAATATATTTAAATGGATCTATTTAGTTATGTATCTACATACACGTGCACATGCGTGGCGTGCTTCTTTTTATGTTATGACAATAACTGGTATTAACAAGTCTACCTTAAGTACAACCTAAGTGGTTTTAATTGAAATTTAACACGTGCATTGGTCGTTTGGAATTCTAATATTATCACTCCAAATGGCATGTGTTTATGACAAATGAATTATTGTTCTTCTCGCAACCAAAAATGTTAGGGCAATTTCTGTTACGTCATTTTACATGGAGTGTATAAAACAGATAGTTAACGCATGCAAATGGTAAATTCTTATTCATCCACTCTAGTCTCATTTAATTAGATGAATATAACAGTTATGGAAATGCGCACACACATATGATACGCGAATATCTAGTGAAAGATCAGTCTGAAGTATAAACAATATGGCCAGTAGAAATGCTTTATTAGTTTGATGTGTAAATCTAAAAAGAATGGAAAAACTGATAAAGGCTTCCGATAAAGTTATCCAAACTATTTAGTTTAAGAAAGAAAACTACTGGAATAAAAAACTGCGTTAGTTTAAACGCAGATCAATTAACGACACTTCACTGTATAGCTTCTTTGAAGAGACGAATTTGAAAGAAACTAGGGTGCACTTAAAAGAATAGCGATTGATAAAGAAAAATTTTCCATTAAATTAAGTTCTTCCTTGAAATAGACAATGTCAACCTGGTTTCCAATCACAAAATATTTGTCTAATATATCAGACGCTGTGCAGTGAAGTGTTTAAAAATATTTTTCCTCTTTGTCTTCTGTTACTTAAAAATTAAGGTAAAAAATCGTAGTTTTACTAGCTTTGTGATTTAGAATATTTATTACATAAAATATTCCACATAAATCATTGGACAGGTATGTGTATGAACCCTGTTATTAAAAGTTATGATAAAGGAACTAGATCCGTCTTACCTGAAATTACCCCGCCTTTCGTTAGGAAGTTCGAATATCCACACGTTTTATTCTTTAAAATTTACCTTATGTATTCAATTAATATATTTTAAATATTTAATTTATTGAATGCCGAAGTAGAAAAACAATATAATTCTTTCTATCTCTAGCAATTTGAATTTGACATTGCTTTTCTTTTATTAGTAAATTCAGTAGGAAACACAATAAATTATAATCATTTTGTGCCTTTATTTATTCCGTATACCGATGTTGCCTGCACTGTATTTTTTCAATTATGTTGATTTACCGTGTTATTGATAAAGCATTTTAAACTTTGAGTTGATAGATATCAATATTCGAAATTGAGTACTGCTTAGAAAAAGTATAGATTGAAATATTGTTCTGAAAAAACGCACTGTGGAAAACTAGTGGAAGGTGTCAACTATACTAATGCATTATTATTTTCTAACATTCAAATAAGTGACTATATTTAGACGAACATTGGTTGTGATATATATATAAAATCCTGACCCATTATATACATAGATTTATCAGTATAAATAAATAATTGCATAGTGTAGAATAGGCAGTTCATCCAGTAGACAGGTGTCGTCCTTATTAAGATATCTTTACATACTGTTCAGAATTTGCCGTTGACAGGGCTCGAACCTGGACACGTCTGCTTTGGAATCTAGTGCTCTAACCACTGTGGCACCCTGCCGCACCAAAGTTCAAAGCAGACATGCCCCGGTTCGAGCTCTGTCCGCGGCAAATTCTGGACAGTATGTGATGAGTTCCGAATAAGGACGAAACCAGTCTACAGGATGAATTGCCTTTTCTACAATGTACAATACTTAATTTATATTCACACATGTATGTACATAAAAGTTCAGGTGTTTATATTAAGATCAAAACTTTGATTAAAGTAAAATGTAATATATTGTTTGAGTTCAGAGATTTTACGAATAAATATTATTTGAAAACATAACAATTAAGTTGCGTCCATTGTGTTCAATCTGACATAACAGCTTTAGATTTTTGGAGAGATAAAGTTCAGAAGTCAAGTCTACAAATATATTAAACAGTGACAAATGAAAATCAAAATTACGTCAATTAAATCCTTAAAAACAATTTTTGTGTAAGCGCTTTGTTACAAACAATAAAATAGTTCGTTGTATATATTGCATAATAATAAATTGTAAGCTATTTCCAATTATGATTGGCATTGAAACTAAGTAAGCTCCGTGTACACCAGTGAGTCTCTCATTTTATGACATCTGTATGTCCTTTATAGAAAGATATCTATCACATTTGACTAAAATCTTTGAAAAATACATACTGAGCATATCACAAATGAATTAAACTACGACTCAATATTTCCGTGCAAATCGGACATATTAATATAGAAGACAACTGTAAACTGCTCGATGTTTTGTTGGCATTCTTCAAAAAGTTGGTGTTATAATTACTAATGGTATTTTTACATATGACGGAATTGACTGCATAATTCAGAAAAAGTACTAATTGGATGCGTTTCCCTGTATTCTTGATCATATTCCATAACAATTAAAGGGGGCATAATCTTTACACATGAGCAAGGGAATCGACTTTTAAACGACTATTGCTTCTGTTCATCTTGATCTCATTCGACCTAGTAGGATTAATCTCGAAATCATTGTAGCCAGTAAAGTCATACTAAATTAAAAATTAACTTGCATATATGATCCGGTTGAACAGTCCGATGAACATTTACACCATCCATATTTGAGAACTGGAGATGAAGTTATCGTAAACACAGATTTTGCAGTTTCAGTTTACAAGGGTGATTCGAATGCCGATAAATCTTAAGTTGTACTGATTGCAATAGCTACGGGTGAGCATATTCCCACTTTATTTGTCTCGGTCGCTCTCTTCATATAGGTTTACGAAATGAGGTTTCTCACAAGTTTTATAAAGAGCTGTTGAGGCCAGCGCGCAAAGTCTGTCAAAAGATATGGTTGCTACTTCAAAAAATGAAATACCAGCGACACCATCGCTTTTTTAACAGAGTAGAAAGTGAAATAAATATGCGTTTAGGCACCTAGCGCGCGGTTTGAAATGGCTCCAACTTTGTTGCATACTGAAATCGAGAAAATTGTTTCGGACCTTCAGAACTCCATGAAATTGCTGAAGGATGAAAACAATACTATTAAAAATAAGATGTCTAAATTAGAATCTGACGTTGGTATATATACAGCAAAATTGGAGTTAGCTGAGAAGATAAATGATTCTCTAAGCGCGAAAATTGTAGTTGACAGAAGCGCTATATGTGAAGATTGATTAATTCAAGATTGATGTTCAGCCATTGGTATAGTGCTTTAAATCAAGTTTGCGAGCTTGAAGTAAACACTAATCCCATTGTATTTAACCAGTCGTCGAACAACATAACAAAAATTACCGCCAGCCACAACGCACTGACGCGTTTCAACCTTCCATGATCATCATTAGAGTACGACGGCACACTGACTAGTGAGGATCAAACCGCATTGAAAATATATGGAAATCAAATTTAGATAGGCGGCACTCAGCTCTAGCAGTCTCGCATACATTTAACTTGACTGGAAATGTCGGCTGCACAATTTCTATACAGTCACGAACAATAACTGTTTGCAGCTTTCGCCACATATACACATATAAGCAATGCAATAAAACAATAAATGATTGCGCGGATGGTGGTAGCAATTCTTTAAATCAAGTTTGCGAGCTTGAAGTAAACAAAAATCCCATTAATTTTAACCAGTCGTCGAACAACATAACAAAACTACCGCCAGCCGCAACGCACTGACGCGTTTCGACCTTCCATGATCATCATCAGAGTACGACGGCAAACTGACTAGCGAGGATCAAACCGCATTGAAAATATATGGAAATCAAATTTAGATATGCGGCTCTCACCTTTGCAGTCTCGCATACATTGAACTTGAATGGAAATGTCGGCTGCACAATTTCTATACAGTCACGAACAATAACTGTTTGCAGCTTTCGCCACATATACACATATAAGCAATACAATAAAACAATAATTGACTGCGCGGGTGGTGGTAACAATTCTTTCTGGTAAAAAAACAATGGGATTAGTGTTTACTTCTAGCTCGCAAACTTGATTTAAAGAATTTTTACCACCACCCGCGCAATCAGCGTGTTTTGTTAACCGACCCAACACTAATATTGCCAGCAACTGCAAGCAATTAGAACTTCGTACTGTGTTGGCATCCGACATTTCAAGAATCAGTTGTCTTATGCGAGGACTATAAGACGAGCTGCCTGTAGAAACATTTTCCATGCTATTTTCAATAGTTGATATCGCCGTCAACCTTGTCCTGGAAGATCGGCGTGGTGTTCGACGACAGTTAAAGCCTAGGATTGATATTATACTTCAAAATATAAACTGTTTTAATTATTCCTTTCCTCGCGCAATCAATTATTGTTTATGGTATTGCTCATAGCATGGCATATGTGGCTGCAAAACAGTTAATGTTCGTGACTGTATAGAAATTGTACGGCCGACATTTCCAGTCAAGTTCAATGTATACGATGCTGCTAGAGGTGAGAGCCGCCTATCAAACTTGATTTCCATATATTTTCAATGCGGTTTTGATCCTCGCTTAGTCGGTGTGCCGTCGTAATCTGATGATGATCATGGAAGGTCGAAACGCGTCAGTGCGTTGCGGCTAGCGGTAGTTGTTATGTTGTTCGACGACTGGTTAAAACAATGGATTGGTGTTTACTTTAAGCTCGCAAACTTAATTTCAAGAATTTTTCCCATCATCCGCGCAATAAATCATTGTCTTATTGTATTGCTCATATGTGTATGGCGAAAGCTGCAAACAGTTAATACTCGTGACTGCATAGAAATTATGCAGCCGAGATTTCCAACCAAGTTCAATGTATGGGAGATTACTAGAGGTGAGAGCCGCATATCTAAATTTGATTTCCATACTTTTTCAATGCGATTTAATCCTCGCTAGTCAGTTTGCCGTCGTACTCTAATGGTGATTATGGAAGTTCGAAACGCGTCAGTACATTGCGGCTGGCGGTGGTTTTGTTATGTTGTTCGACGACTGGTTAAAAACAATGGGATTGGTGTTTACTTCAAGCTCGCAAACTTGATTTAAAGAATTGTTACCACCACCCGCGCAATCAATTATTGTTTTATTGTATTGCTTATTGGTATAGTTGGCATATATAGTAGCAGAAGAAGATACACAAACCAAAAATATTACATCAGATGAACAAATTTTGAACATATTAGTAAATAAAGTCTTGGCGAGGAATAGTAAAACAAGACCAGCTAATATTATATAATCTTGATGAAAATTCCGATGTAAAGGATGTTGAGAAATAAAATGTTTTAATCAAGGACATGGCGGAAGCTGATATTGATAAATTCTATAGGGTGGGCAAAACGTCTGATCGTCCAAGACCTATCATGGTAAAAATATCAAAAAGGTCGACCAATACGCAGATTGAAGCCACCAATAAAAAGAAATCTGAGCACCCTAATTTCCACAAGATATTTATCGGTCGTGATAAAATATTTCTCCAACTGAAATTGGCAACAGCGACAGAGCTGAAGAACAATCACGAGCAGAAACCATCTAATTCAGAATACTCTAATATAAGGAGTTCATCAAGTGATTCAAAAATTACAAAAAACAATTTATCGTTACTGAATGTGGTGGACAGTGTGGAGATGAGAAGTGTAGCCTCAAAACCCAGCAAAAGAACTTTAAAGAACCCATCAAAGTTAAACCCTTTAAAACCGAAAGCAGTTTAGATAAGTCGCAAACTGCATATACTTTATTTTATGTAAACTCAAGAAATGTTAAAAACAAAATATTTTTGTTGTGTAATTTTATAACAAGTAATAAATTTGATATTATAATATTATATGAAACTTGGCTTAGCAAAGGCATTGAAAATCACGAATTTGACATTCCTCATTATACTTTATTTAGAAAAGACAGAAAGTTGGATAAAAGAGTTGGAGGAGTACTTATTTACAGTAAACTATGTTAAATGCAAAAGTTACATACTAGTGAATATAGTACTGTCATTGATTTTATATATATAAAATTGATAATATGATTCTAACAGCGGTTTACAGACCGCCGTATGCTAATTGAAATGATGACAAAAAGTTAATAATTCTTTTTAATCTGTTTTTGACTGTCATGGCTATAATGTGGTGGTAGGTGATTTTAATAAGTTACATGACTGTGAAATAATCAATTTTTTTCTAATCATGATCTCAAGCAGATTATAAAGGAACCAACTAGAGGTTCATGTATATTTAGAACTTCAAGCGATTAACACACCCAGTTATGAATTTGTAAACTATTTTAAAGAATTGGATCACAAACAAATTATTTTACAATGGAACAACTTGAGTAGCAAAAGACAAAAACTTAATTTTCAGAATGCATATGTGCAATGTTCCATAATCAACTGGAATCATTTCAGAGAGATAAGCGTAATGATTGATTATGAAATTTTTTTACATTATGAACACTGGTGAATGTGTTTCTTCAACTTCAACGTTATTATCTGACGTATTTCATGCAGCTACGTTTATGGATATTATACCGATCCGAATCGATGCGGAATTATGCAAACTAAGAATTAAACAAGATGATATAATTAAATGTAGTCTTACGAATAGTATTTTAAAAATGAGGTTAGATTTGACTTAATTCATCACTGCTGATCATCCGTCAAAGATCAGAATAAATCATTGATGGTAAACTGAAGAGCAATCCTAGACTAGGATACAAACTCCTCACAGATTACAGTTAATATAAGGAGAAATTGAAGCTCATATTATCTGTGAATAAAATTGAATATGAATTTCTCTGTGAATTGAATGAAATATTTGGTAATTTTATATGTAATCCACGGAATGAAAGCAATATCATGGATCTAATTTAACTTTTGTGTGACCAGGAACCAGGACTTGTTATCGACAGTGATGCATTGCTAAAAATAATTTTAAAATTAAAACCAAAAATTTCAACTTGGTATATCGATTAATAACCTACTCCAATTACCTTTAACTTTTATTAATACGCCCTGCAATTTTATAAACAGAATTTTGAAGGATTGGAGAATACCAATAGATATTCTAAAGATAGTAGCTAATCCTTTGCCGAAATTAAGTAAGCCAACGTGCGCCAGTGATTAAAAAATTAATCTATATAATCCCTTCCTTTTTGAAGATAATAGAACGACTGATACTAAATCATTTATAATGCATGTTACCGGCTGATTTTGATACAAGTCAACATGGCTTTACGAAAGATAGATCGCCAATCACTAATATTCTTTCTATGTGGAAACAGGAAATCACTCTAGATGAGAAAAAGTTAGATGCATTAATCGTATTTATAGATATCTCAAAAGCTTTTGACTGTATATATTTTGATGCTATTTATTGAATATTGATCCGGATATTTTTAGATTACTCAGATACTATGTATATAATCGAAGAATGGGTATTAACGTAAATGATATAAGATCAAATTCGCAAAATGTAACAAGTGGAATTCCACAATGATCAAGTTTGGGGCCAAGTTTATTTAAATTCCTATTTTAAAATTTGTAAACTAAGACCCTTATAGGTCGAGTTTGTAAATTTGCTGATGATTTAAACATAACCCGTCCAATAAGTCCGAAAAATATCGAGTTTTCAAAAAATAATGTGACACTAGATTTTTGTGAACTAGTTATGTATTTGATAACACTAGGGTTGAGAAAAAAAGTAAAAAAGTTGAAAGTTTTAAAAATAGGTAATAGAGTGGAATTTAAATATATTTATTTTTATGATGCTGTAATTAATGATGTTTTGAGATTAAACTCCGGAAAGAAATTAAGGATTTAGGTATAACTATTCAATGTACAGCTTCTGCTTGAGACATGTTAAAAGACTAGTTAGCTAAGAATAGATGGGCGCTAATAAAAAGAAATATCTCTTTTTCCAAAATTTACAAAATTTACAATGCATTGCCAAAGGGGCGTAGAGAAGCGACACAATTACAGATGTCTTTTACATTTTTATGTACTGAACTAGAAACAATCTACAATCCTGCTGGTCTTTTAAATTTTGATTATGATAATACTTTCGCGTGGTTGAATAAAATAGGAGGATAATGTTGATCAGCTGTTGAGGCCTCTAACCTATTCGTATCTGTAAGCCCCATAGATGCCAGATCGCTGGAAGTCCTAAAATTCACAGTAGAGTCTGATATGCTTATATTATTGCCCGTGTCATTTAAATTCAAGTCCGCTATGTCCTGCACTAACTTGCATGTGTCCTCATACTTAATATCGGTATTCATGTTCAAATGTTATAATAATTAAATTGACACTTACTTATGGCAAGTGGAAGGTGAGAGTCGGAAAGCTACAGTCCCAGCAATAATCTGTTTTGATGTGTACGTGACCCACAAATAAAACAGTTATACCTGTTCCAAGGCTCCTCCTCAGTGTTATATTATATCAGAACACAAGGCAATTGATGGAAGAGTTTATTTTATAGTAATGTAATCGTTTATTATGGAAAGAAATGTTAAAATGCAGCAGACGAAATTTCAATACCAGGTTTGAAGCGAGATACTCAAAAACTGAAAATTGCGCACAATTTTAAAAATCAAGTCTTTAAACAAAGAATGTTCTGGAAAATAAAAAGAAAATATTCTTTTTAAATAAAGTTGTTACAATCAGCTATGGTGGTTTAAATTTATCATTCAAGGTCATTTTATATAAGGCGGAGGATTCAACATCCTCCACATACACAACCTTCTCAAAAAAAACGTTTAGTAATAGACGTAATCATAGTTCTTCGGCTGACGATGCATTCTTCCAGAACGAGTTGTGCATACTGGCGTCCCTGACGTCGTCATCTCGACCGGTATAACATTCGCTGGTTCTTCAAAATCATCTGGTATCGACAAATAGTTTTCATGCTGTGATTCAGTAGAATAAGATTTTGCTATGTTAGACAACGGTTCTTCAGAGTACTGCATTTAATTATGTGCCTGCATGATGGTATTGCACACCTCAGATTCGCCCATGGAACGGTCATTCGACGTATCTTTTAATTCGGTCACACCGTCAATCCAGTTAAATTGGGGAATACAGCGATCCAACGTAACACAATCCTCAATGCCATTTATTTCTATGATGACATTCTTGTCAGTCATTCTCTTGACCTTGTATGGTCCTTTGTAAAATGGTGTTAGGCAGTTCTTCCTATTCTCATTAGTAATATATACATGCGAAGCCGATTTTAAATCGGAGGACACATAGCATTTAGTTTTAGGTTTTCTAGTCTTAGTTGGGGCCAAACGACACATCTTGTCTCTAAGTGCTCCTACAAACCAATCTACATAACTAGAATCCCAATCAAGACTACATGGAATTTCTATTAGAAGATCTCCAGGCAACCTTAATGGTTCTCCATAAACCAATTCTGCTATGGAAGTTCCTAATTGTACCCTATATCTGTTGCGCATGGCGAGTAGTACTATAGGAAGATCGTGTATCCAGCTTGTTCCACTAGTACACCTTAATGCAGCTTTCAGTTCACGACGTAGCCTTTCTACCATCCCATTCGCTCTTGGGTTATACGCGCTAGTATGTATTATAGTGGTTCCCATGATTTTGAAGGATCTTACGAAAAGCTCTGACATAAATTGACTACCGCGATCACTAGTGACATTTTCCAGAACACCATATCGCGATATTCAATAATGTAGAAACGCGAACAAAACTTCTTGCGCTGTCATGTCTTTTAAAATCGCCATTTTAAATTGACGACTAAATCTATCCACCATAGTCAGCAAGTATTTATTTCCGTTTACTTCAGGCATCTCAACAATGTCTATGTGTACGTGTCTGAACCGTCCATTTGGTATTCCAATGTTCTTTATCTCAGTTCTGGTATGTCTCCACACCTTACACGTTTGACACTTGGCACAGGCTCTTACCCTTACCCGTATGTCTTTAGACATGTGCGGCCATACGTATCTGTCGTTGATCAATCGAATGGTGGCTTTAATGGTTGGATGGCCCATGTCATGTAACAATTGGATAATCTTGGCCCGTAACTCCAACGGAACATATGGTCGTGGTTGACTTCTAGACGTCTCGCATAACAACCACTTACCACTTATGAGCTTACGAACATATCCTGGCCTTTTGGACAAAATTAACGTGAAGGGATCCGATCCTTGCGCTTCCTCGATTTGACTAACTAAATCATGCATCGAATTATCTAAACTCTTCAACGGACCTTGAAATATCAGCTCGACATCAGCTTCATTCGGTCTGCTAAGTGCATCGGCTACCACATTCTCCTTACCAGCAATATGAGACACAGTAAAATCAAACTCTGCTAACCGGGTTATTTGGGAATTTACTCTACGAGAGTAATTAAGCCTAGCTGTTTTACCAAGTATACTGATCAATGGCTTATGATCGGTCAATAACTTAAACTTATGTCCGTCTAAGTAATGCTCGAAATGTAGCACTGCGGGATACACTGCTAGAAGCTCTTTACCAAACGTATCATAACGTTTCTCTCGATCATTAAGCTTACGGCTATAAAATCCAATCGGTCTGAGGCATCTGTGATTAGCTCGAAAGGTTTTTCCCAATCTACAGGTGCTAATGTGGTTATGTCACTTAACATTTCCTTGGCCTTTTGGAAATTTTCTCGGTCTTCTGGACTCAAGTTTATAGGCCAAGACTTCTTGATCGTGCTCTTTTCACGAGTAAGATGGCGTGTCAACGATCCTAGAATTCCGGCTAGACCTGGAATGAATCGACGATAATAGCTGATCATACCCAAGAACCTCCGCAACTGGCGTACGGTTCGGGGCTCCGTTACGTCCTTTATAGCTTGGATCTTATCTTCGAAAGGTTCAATTCCGTCTTTGGAAAGTATATGACCAAGATATCTAAATGATGAGCAACCGATATTACTCTTATTAGGTTTGACCACTAATCCATATTGTTCCAGCCTAGTCAAAACCGTTTACAAATGCGTATGATGTTCATTTCGTGAGCGACTAAAAATTATTATGTCGTCTATATATACCCACGCAAATGGACAATTCTGAAGGATTTCTTCAGCCAAACGCTGGAATGTCTGACTGGCATTTTTCAAACCAAAAGGCATTCGAAGAAATTCATGCGATCCCCCTCCTGGAAATCTGACTGCGGTGAGTGGTATCGAACTTTCCTCCATTGGTATCTGATAGTACGCTTTCTGGAGATCTAAAGTTGAATGAACCTCATATCCCATTATATCTCGGAGCAAGGTACTCTGGTTAGGGAGAGGATAAGAATCACCCTTTGTCACTGAGTTTAATAGACGATAATTCCCACAAACCCTCCATTGACCCGGTTCAGGTTTGGGAACTACCACTATTGGGGAAGCAAAATTGGAATTTGACCTTCTACAAATCCCCTCTTCGCGCAATTGGTGAAATTCTGACACAGCTACTTGTTGCTTGTGTTGTGCCAATGGTTGAGCCTTTGGTGAACAAGGCAACGGAGCCACCAATTCTATTAGGTGTTCTACTCCTGTCTTCAGACCTATCCTTTTGGCACTGAAAGGTTGAAACACTGCTAGGTGCTTCTCGATTATATCAGCAAAGTCATGTGCGACTGTTGGACGAGGTAAGAGGACTGTTCTAACTGCCGACACGTTAGACTCAGTAGGTGTTGATGTCCCTACGCCTTCTGCGATAGTCCTAGCTATGAGGTCTAATGTCAGCTTAAAATGGGTCAAGAAATCCATGCCAATGATATGGTCCTTGACATCGGCTACTAGAAAATTCCATCGGAAGGAAGATTTCTGGCCTAATGTTACCGACATTTCTTTCATCCCTTTTACTTCAATCGGACTACCGTTAGCGGCCCATAGTAGATGATCAAATGTGGGGCAATCTGCTTCCACCACGTCTGACCTAACTATGCTTACCTCAGCACCCGTATCGATGAGAAATTCTAATCCAGATAATTCATCTTTAATAATGAACTTGTTGCTGGACAATCCGGCAATGTTTTCAAGATCCCCGCTTAGTGAGAATGGGACTCTCTTGCCTTCTATTTCGGTGCTATTTGTACTAGTCGCCTCTTTTGCTTTGAGTATGCTTTTTAAAGGCATATCTGGGAGCCTTTGCAATTGAACCCCCCCCTACGGCTCCTACTTGCGGGGGTTGTTCCCTTTTCCCAATGACGGATTCCTCTCAACCGGTTTTGTGTTTCCTTTCCATGTGGGACCACCTAATCGCGGGTAAATACAATTTTCGCCTTGGCACTTCGCACTGCGTCCGTATTCGCAATTTGCCTTACACCGTCCGCGTGGCCCTTCGAAGCGTTGACGCGAGTGACTCCCTCGACGTCTATTATACCTATCCTGACTCTGAAGTTGTGTAATATAACTACGCAAGCTAGCAACTTCTCTACATAAGAAACGCAAAGTTTCTTGTATAGTCAGGTGGTTTTCAGTATCTGCCCTGATTGGCTGCATCGTTACAGAATCTGCCATTACAGCATGTACTTGTGGTTCTTGCTGTTTATACACGCCGTCTACCCCTCTGAGTTTTGTTGGCCAATCTATGTTCATTGTGTCAAATACTTCCATTGTTGTTCTGAGCCTAATTGGTAGCTCAGCTTTAAAAATGGAGTTGACTACATCTCTAGAAATATTCAACCTGGAAGCTTTTGTGCAAAGGCGTTCGTAAAATTCGGACGGTAGTTGACGCCCCATTTTTTCTAAGTGTAATAATTCGCAAATTTCCGCTGATCTTCCAGGCTGATATCTCTGTTGAATTTCTGCCATTAATAACTCAAATGCATTATACGGCTTTTCTTCTACAGTTCTGTCTCTGAAATTTTCCAAAGCCTTTCGGAAATTTTCAGGCAATGCCATCCATGCTGCAACAAATTTCTCCATAGGGTTCACAATATTATAAGCACTAAGTATCATTTGGGCATCTCCCACCCAACTTGAATGTTTTTCTGACTTATACTGTGGTAGACTTAATATTCTTGGACTGGCGCGGTCGCCAAATTTTGTTGAGGCCCCTAACCTATTCGTGCCTGTAAGCCTCATAGATGCCAGATCGCTGGAAGTCCTAAAATTCACAGTAGAGTCTGATATGCTTATATTATTGCTTGTGTCATTTAAATTCAAGTCCGCTATGTCCTGCACTAACTTGCATGTGTCCTCATACTTAATATCGGTATTCATGATCAAATGTTATAATAATTAAATTGACACTTACTTATGGCAATTGGAAGGTGAGAGTTGGAAAGCTATAGTTTCAGCAATAATCTGTTTTGATGTGTACGTGACCCACAAATAAAACAATTATACCTGTTCCAAGGCTCCTCCTCAGTGTTATATTATATCAGAACACAAGGCAAGTGATTGGAAGAGTTATATTGTAAAATGTTGTAATCGTTTATAATGGAAAGAAATGTTAAAATGCAGCAGACCAAAATTTTAGAACCAGACAGGAAGCGAGATACTCAAAAACTGAAAATAGCGCACAATTTTAAAAATCAAGTATTTAAACAAGAATGTTCTGGAAAATAAAAAGAAAAAATTCTTTTTAAATAAAGTTGTTACAATCAGCTATGGTGGTTTAAATTTATCATTCAAGGTCATTTTATATAAGGCGGAGGATTCAACATCCTCCACACAGCAACATACCTACTTGAGATTTTATTTCCACATTCTGTATTATTAAATTGAAATTTTATGCATTATATCATCATGTTAGTCAGCACTACATATGATAAATTGATAGTCATGGTTCTCATTTTGCATAATGTAATACTCGAATTAAACCTTCATTTTTCCTATTATCAGGTCTGTGAATTTCGATGATGAATCTATAACTATTTATATCATCAACTATTGTACAAATGCGATTAATAAAAATACAGTTTTTTCCTTTATCATTATAATTGTATCAAACTTTATATGACGTATGCTGTGATGTTACTGCTGAACTTTCTGATGGTGATATATCGTATATCATAATTAGAGAGATTTACTTATCATTATGAGACGGATTGCCCATATTTGTGTGATGTGATATATTTTTTCTATTGTAAATTTTACAATATAATTATCTGTTTGATAGAACGTGTGTTGTTTGAATCCAAATAAAGATATTCTATTCTAAAAGAAATAAAACCAGACAAGATGAATATAAATTGGCCGTTAAGGTCAATCCAGTACATGACATCGAATCTAAAGATAAGTCATATTCTGCACACATTTTATTTTATGACAAATTTAGTAGCAATCAAAGAGAAAC